>NBIL01079647.1:0-23159 GCA_002752925.1 Viola pubescens var. scabriuscula | reverse complement strand
TGTCAAGGGCAAAAAGTTGTTTTGTCCCAGACTTTGGTAGGGTCTTGAACAGATTCAAGGGCTGACTTGGGCAGAGGAAATTAATTCTCTGGGATTTGTGCATAACTCTTTGAAAAGTGTTGGAGGGGACACGTGGAAGCTTTGCTAAGAGGACACGTGGAAATGACGCTCTTTACCCTTTGGGGTCTCGAACTGTGGTCCCGAATGGAAATCTGCGACTGGCCTTGAATGCTATTTTGGGTTCGAGACCTCGACTTTGGTCTTGAAGCTTGAATTCGCACAAAATGCCCTTAAAACGTATGTTTTCACAAAAACTCCCTTTCAAGGCCTAGATCTGCAATAGTAATGAAAACAAGGGAATATTAGCAGAATCATGCCTTGAATCGAAGGAATAAGGCAGGGGAAATCATGCTAAAATACACGCTATCAGACTCCCTTCTCCGTAATCAACAGGCGGTAGTTGATTCAAATCTAATCCTTGGATTTCCTCATAAATGGGAGGGAAAGGGGGAGATATATCCAGCGAAGGCAATTCATTAAGATCAAAATCCAAAGGGGGTTTTGCTTTCATTACCTCTTGCAGCCTGTTGTTTGAATCTCCGTTACTGACCTTCATCCTCGAGATCTCTTCCTGCCCATTGACGTCCTCCATTGACATTGCATTATCATCTTTCTCATATGTGTCTTTGAACAATTTCAGCAGAAAATGACCTCTCTTCTTCACTGGCCACCATCAATCCATCATCGGGGTTAATTGTGTCTGGCACAATCATATTGTCGGAGCTATTGAACTCAAAATAGTTGTCTTCCTAAGCATCTTGGTAATAGATTCCCTCAAGATACGACATGATTTTACTACCGGCTGATCGCACACGAAAGTGAGAGAAAGAGACTGGAAAGAAGAGGGAAGTTTTAGGCAGGAGTATTCAGCTTTGCCGCGAAGGCTTTTCTTCCGTTTGAAATTTGAGGTTCCCTCCCAAAGTGTGTGACATGTCGTTTTTCAGGGCAAACGACCCGTCGTTCGAGGGCTAAAATGTAAAAGAACGGAGGGAAATGGCACGACGCACGAAGGCGTCAGTTAAACCGAGACTTCCGATTTAAGCCTAGTGGCGTCGACTATACCGGCACAGAGGGAGTATCATCCTATTTTAAGAGGAGAAAATAAATTGTCGTGTAACTATAAATCTCACGGTCCAGAAAGAACACTTTTCTTTGGCAAGACTTCTCAAGATGAGAAAAAGAAGAAGAAATAAAATAACTTATGATTTTTTTAAAAACTTTTTTTCAGTAGAAGTTTAAATTATATTGACTAAAAACAAAGAGCACACGAGTTAAAATAAAATCAGCCTAAACAATGAATTTAAATAAATAACTAGTTGTGTCCTAAATAAAAACCCAAGTAAATAATACAAATAAAACCTAGCCCGGCTCAATAAAATAAACACTAGCCGTTCAAAATTTAACTCGACTTCTTTCTAATATTAATATCCCATATCCTCGTTCTTTTTTGGAACTCATTTTATTCTCACCAAATCGGTAAAATTTTTAAAAATTTAAACTTCTCTTAGGGCACAACAAAACATTGAAAAAACTTTGAATATATATATATATATATTTTTTTTTTTTCTTTTTTGAGAGAGTAATAAATAAATNATATATATATTTTTTTCCTTTTTGAGAGAGTAATAAATAAATCATTGATATAAAAGAATAAAAAATGATATTTTTGAGGTATCATAAGAAACATTGAGATATTCACGCAATTGAAGAGATTAAAAGTTGAGAAATACAGTTAAAAGTGGTGGGGCTAATTTGTCTTTTCCCATTTTTTTCCTTCTTCTCGGTAACTCTCATCTCGTGACGTCTTAGATCTTTGATCTTCCAAATCAACAGCCCAGAGGAAGCGACCCACTAAGGAAACACATACACATCACCGCAGGTGAACGCTACCTTCCTACACTTATCAATCAATTATCTTCCTTACCCCATTTTTTCTCTTCTTCTCTCTCTCTAACACTTATTCGCTGCTGCGATTTTGCTTAGGGCAAACCCAAACTCAAAAACTCGGAACTCGCTCCTTTGACTCAGAAAAACCTCTAACCCCATCGCTGATCTCTACTTCTCAGGTACTCTTCCTCTACCTCTCACTCGCCCGAGTCTATCCCGATTCGCGCCGAGTTCGATCCTCGCATCTATTTGAATTTTTCCATTTTTGAAATGCAATCTGGCTTCGATGTACTGCTATTCGCATCTGTGATTTAGCTTGAGTCTAAGCAAACTGTGCAGGCTCATTGAGCTTTTTGTGTGTTGACAGAACTGAAATAGTTAATCCATGGTAGTGTATTTTAGTGTGAAGAGCGGATGAACTCTCTGTGCTTTTGGAAAGATTGGTTTACTTGTTTTAGGTTGGCGATTATTTTTAAACAGTGGATATGGTTTTGAATTTGATAATTTCAAATGTAGTTGTTTGATGGAACTCTTGAGATGATAACCGAGAAGAAAAAGAAGGTAGCTTAGGATGTGATGTGTATTTAAATGCATCATCAGTAGTTGGTGTGGAGTATCCCATTCGTCGTAGTTGTAGATTATTTATAAGTTTACCTGATGTCTGGTTTTGAAATCCAGAGAGAATTGCAGTGTTGTTTTTTTTCCCTCTTAGTATAACTTGGAAGTATTTTGAAAATTTTGAATTGTGGTGGGTTTCTAATGATTATAGTGTCATTTCCAGGTTATTTGCGAGGAAAAATTCGACGGTGATATCTGCCTTTGTAAATTCACTCGAGACAAGGACCTGTTTTGTTTCAACGAGGAATGATTTTGCATATGACCTGTTGAGCTTATGCAATGTCGGGGCTACTTAATGTATTGTCTCTTTACTACTTCACCTTTTATAACTAGCTAGATTTTGGACTTTCATCTTCTCATTTAGCCTATGGTCAATTGTAAATAACTTCTCATGTGTACTTATCCTGATCTACTTCTTTTTTAACTTTTTGTGATGTGAATGTCTTTTTAATTTTTGGATTGGCTAGTTGTTTGCCCCTGCATTATTTGAGTCTGGTTAATGCATGCCTTTATCAAGTCTTTGGTCATCCTGCAATATTATTTGGTTCATATGTTACATCTCCATCTTTTTTTCCGTTAGCTGATTTTTTATGACTGAATTTCTAACTAATAGTTGGAGAATGTGCCTCGGTCGTATTGAAATCTGGGATATTGGTATGTGTTGGAATGTTGTGTTTGATTTGTGCTGTTCTTATTGACAGCATTTTTTTCCACCTTAATTTTTTTTGTCATTGTTTACTTTGTGCAATATAAATATAAAAGTGAGGCTATCCAAAAAAAAGTGTAGGTGTCTTCTCCAATTACATTCCATTGCCCTGCTTTTTATTATCATTTTGGAGTTGGAAAATCATGAGCCTATGATCAGGATCTTTGCTTACGTGTTTTTCCTTTGTTCATTTCTTATACGTTCTTTGTAAATTTGTCCTGCTTTGGGTTGCAGTCTTCTCTAAACGGTTCAGCTTCAAATCTTCCAGACAGTACTGGACGATCTTTCCCAGCATCTTTCTCTGGCCAGTCTGGTGCAGCTTCACCTGTTTTTCACCACACTGGTGGGTGTCGTTTGTTTTTAGTTAGCCTGTGTCCTCTTCATATTTTTATTGCAGGGGAGTGATTTTGAAGTTTATTTCTGCAGGAAGTATTCAAGGGCTGCATAATATTCATGGGAGCTTTAATGTTCCAAATATCCAGGGTACACTTACATCAAGAAACTCAACACTAAATAGTGTTCCTTCTAGTGGGGTTCAACAGCCTACTGGTAGCATTGCCAGTGGAAGGTTTGCATCCAATAATCTTCCTGTTGCTCTTTCTCAGGTACTTATAATATGTTCATAGACTACCAATGTGCTTTTATTTTCTTGATTGTTGCCAAGAAAATATTCTTCTCATTCATTTTCTTAAATTTATACTATATGCTGTAGTTATCACATGGCGGCTCCCATGGACATTCTGGAGTTACGAATAGAGGAGGTATAAGTGTTGTAGGAAACCCTGGATTTAGTAGTAACTCAAATGGAGTTGGCGGCTCTATTCCTGGGATTCTCCCAACTTCTGCTGCAATTGGTAACCGGAATGCTGTTCAAGGATTGGGTGTATCCCCAATTTTGGGCAATGCAGGTCCTAGGATTACAAGTTCTGTTGGAAACATGGTTGGTGGGGGTAACATCGGACGGAGCATAGGCGGCGGACTATCTGTGCCTGGTCTCACAACTCGTTTAAATTTAAGTGGCAATAGCGGATCAGGAAGCTTAAGCATGCAGGGACAAAATCGGTTGATGGGTGGAATGCTTCCCCAAGGTGTGAAAAATCCTTACTATGACTTGTGATTACAGATAGGTCATGTGGTAAAATTGTTTTAAACTATGAGTTGATGCTTCATCTTGAGAAAATTATGCATCAACAGTTGGGTTTCCCTAGACGTAATGGTCGTCCTGCCAGATATTAGAGGTTTCTTTTGGCTGGAAAATTAAGTTTTGACTGTAATTTATGGTTTTATTTTTATGCGATAGTTTGTTTTCCTTACAGTGCTACTACTAATGAATGCCCTAGTTTGGATTGTGTTCTTTCAACAAGAATGCCATAGTTTTGTTACTCGTGTATATGCAATAGACTTTCAAGTTGTTTGTTAAAAAAGATGCTTAATCAGTGCATGGTTTTGCCACCTAAAGTAACCATTTAATTGACAGTGTTTTGTAGTGATTATAACCGAATGGGTCGTTTTGTTCACAGCATTTACATCTACTTCTGTGTTTCTTGGCCTGAATGTTTAATTTAGCTGTGTATCTGATAACATTTTAGTATCCTTTCAATTCATTTATTGTGGGCTTTCTATAGTGTTCTTGTTCTTCTTACTCAACCAAGTTTCCGTGATAATAATGTTATTGAATTCCATGGCACAACATATTCACACTGTGTTTTTAGTTCGCTGTATTGTGTTCATTCATTTTTATTTAATGATCATAAATTATGACGCGAGTGCTAAATTTGAGTTTAGTTATGTGTTTGTGACGTTTTCTGGGTTCAGGATCTCCGCAGGTAATTTCTATGCTTGGAAATTCCTACCCCGGTGCTGGTGGTCCGCTCTCACAAGGCCATGTCCAAGCAGTGAACAACCTTAGTTCTATGGGAATGTTGAATGATGTAAACTCCAACGACAGTTCCCCATTTGACATAAACAATGATTTCCCCCAGTTGACGAGTCGTCCTAGTTCTGCTGGTGGTCCTCAAGGTCAATTGGGTAATTAAATATTCTTTTCTGGACTTGTAGTTACTTCTGCTAATCTCCTGTCGCCTGTAATTGGGATATAATAATTTCAGGCTCTCTACGAAAACAAGGATTAAGTCCCATTGTTCAACAAAACCAAGAGTTCAGCATTCAAAATGAAGATTTTCCAGCCTTGCCAGGATACAAAGGTTCGTGTGTGTTTTTTTTACTTATTGTATGCTCTGATATTGGCTGCTCTCTTGTTGGTGGCAACAAACGTTGGTAGTTAGTATTGTTGAATCTAGCTCTATTACCCTTATAACTGAACTGATTAATCTAGCATTGGTATAACATGTTCATGTTATGATTGTTACATAATGGCAATAAACTGATGGGTCTAGAAACCTGGGCTGTACACAGACTGTCTAAACTTAAGTATTATAGTGACTCCTTTTGTTTCTCTTTTACTATGCACCAGTCATCACTTTTTCTTGCACCTTGTCAATGGTATTCGGATATAATGATTAAAACTTTTACCAAACATCCTTAATGCTAAACTTATTTTTTTCATTTGTACACTTCATCCTTATAACCTAACCTTTTAACACTTAGAGCTCATTTTCTATCCTCAATCCAAATGTATCCCAGGTTAAGTACCATGAGTTACTTTAAAAAGTAAATAAATAAAGAATATTAACACTTTATCTTTGTGACTATGGTTTGTTAACTGATGAGCTTGGTATAAGCCTATAACATAAGCAATGCTTCATATCTTTTCAGCTTCTTTGCTTGCTGGCTGTATTTTTATGATTTTGTTCCATTGATGGAGTACCCTATTTTATGGTCGGGCAATGGTTTTTTTTGTCTTTTTTGGTACTCAGCAAAGCATGGAGATTGTGAAATGCTCTTGTTGTTGAAAGGAGTTGATGGTTGCTCTAATACTTCTATATCTTTCAATCATGTTGACCATTGTATTAGATTTCGTTCAGGTGGTAATGCTGATTACTCAATGGATTTGCACCAGAAAGAACAACTACATGAGAACACTATGTCAATGATGCAATCGCAGCACTTCTCTGTGAGCCCTATCTTCAACCAAGTTGTGCTATAAATCTTGTTATGTGTTTTCCATCTCTCTAATACTGCAACACTGTACTTTTCAGATGGGGAGATCTGCTGGATTCAATTTAGGGGGAACATATTCATCTTACCGTCCACAGCAGCAACAGCAGCATGCTACAGCAGTCAGTAGTGGTGGTGTCTCCTATGCACCTGCAAACAATCAAGATCTTCATGGTTCAGATATATTTCCGGCTTCACATTCTACATATCATTCACAGGTGAATTTGTTGCTCTAAATGGCTTATTGCTAATGCTTTCTTGGAGGTTGCCACTTCCCGTACACATGATCAAAATTTCAGTACTTCCCCCTCAAAGGGTTAACATCTTCTTAGTCCATTTTTTAACGTTGTCTGCGTCTTCCTAGGCAGTTGCTAACTTCCCTTTTCCCTCTTTTCCAGACCAGTGGGCCACCAGGTATAGGATTGAGACCACTTAATTCTTCCAATACGGTTTCTGGTATTGGGTCTTACGACCAGCTTATCCAGCAGTATCAACACCAGAATCAATCCCAGTTTCGACTTCAACAGATGTCGGCTGTTAATCAGTCATTTAGGGATCAGGGCATTAAATCCATGCAGGCTGCCCAAACTGACCCATTTGGTCTACTGGGATTACTAAGTGTTATAAGGATGAGTGACCCTGATCTGACCTCCCTTGCCCTTGGAATTGATTTAACTACACTTGGACTAAATTTGAACTCAACCGAAAATCTTCACAAGACATTTGGCTCCCCGTGGTCTGATGAGCCAGCCAAGGGTGACCCAGAGTTCAGTGTGCCCCAATGTTATTATGCCAAACAACCACCCCCCTTAAGTGTGAGTGACTCTCTTCACTTATTTGTCTTTTTTTTTGTGTTAGTCAGTGTTTGTTGATTTTATTCTCATGCTTTAATTCATTTTGTTTTTGCAGCTAGGCTACTTCTCAAAGTTTACAGTAGAGACTTTGTTTTATATCTTTTATAGGTGCATTTCTTTCCTTGGATTTATTTTTGTATGTGTATATATTATTTCCATAGTTTTTGGTTTCGCAATTTCTAACCAGTAATTTCATTCTTGTATTTTCAGCATGCCAAAAGATGAAGCTCAGTTGTTTGCTGCAAACGAACTGTAAGCTCATACCATCATAAACTGCGTTTTAGTGTTTTCCCATATTCATACTTCCTTCATTCCTTGCCTCTTGCTGCCTTCTATGGTTGGATTACCTTGTTTGTATTGAACTCACAACTGTTATTATTTTCTTCTAATGGTTGCTTAGTTCATGGTTTCTAAGATTCCCAAGTCCTAGATTCTGAGCTTCCACTTGTTTGGTTCAGAGAGGATTTAAAATATCCCAGAATTTAACATTCCCAACGGAATTATTTTACAAGTCGGAAATACTTAAATCCATAGTTGTTTTTTTCTAGATTTCTTTAGTTTGATACCAACCTCTAACTTTACTTGTACTTTTGTTTGTTTGTTTGTTTTGGAGTAATGCATGAGCGTATTTGGGGAAATAGCTATAATGGTTTTTGTTTTCCATATCAATTTTATTAATCAAAGCCAGACATGCTTGGAAATTATTCAATCTACAATCCACGAACCTAAAGGCCTGGATGCTGTTGTATGCAAATGTTCAACTCTGTTGACTATTATGTTTCTAACGGTGCGTGAAATCTGTTGTTGACAGTTATAATAGAGGGTGGTTTTATCACAAGGAGCATCGATTGTGGTTCATAAGAGTGCCCAATGTGGAGCCACTTGTCAAGACAAACACATACGAGAGGGGATCTTACCACTGTTTTGATCCGAACTCATTTGAGATAGTCCGAAAGGTCTTTGATTGATTTATTGGTTTTCTTAAAAATATATTTCAGAGTAGTTATTTAGTGTGGTTATAGTGCAACTTTTGTTAATTTTCTCTTGTTGACATGGGTGCAGGATAATTTTGTTGTCCATTATGATACAGTGGAAAAGAGACCAGTTCTACCTCAACATTGACAAGTTTTCAAACTTACATTGTAAATTTTTCAGTTATGTGACTCATTCATTAGAACGTAAGTCAGTTTGCAGCATCAGTGTTTTCTTGGATATGGCAATCTTCAGCAATTTGAGTCTTATTGCAGAAGATCAGATGTTTTACCTTATTTCACTTTCCGGTAAATGTGCAAATGAGTCAACTTAGGCATTTTCATTGAGAAACTAGGTCTGGTGGCTGTTGCCCATAAAATAGTTGCCCTTTTTAATAGAGCAGTAACATGGATGGCACACACAAGTTGTTGTGATATATGCTCCTTTGTTGGATACTACCTTTCCTCCCCATATTTTAATGAAAGGTCGTGTTCCCTTTGCACCTCATGTCGTGGTAGTCAAGATTAATCGCCCACCATTAGAATAGGTAGCTAGGAATTTTGTGTACCTGTTTTGTCATTATATTGCTACACGCCGGGATTAGGAATTTTTAAGGTTTTTTTTTCCTTGAAAAAGATGGATTTCATGCTGCACACTGTTTGAAGCTTAAATTTCTGGCTACTTGCTGTTACAGAGTTGCAGTTATATGAATTGAATGCACTAATTATTATCTGTTTACTCTTTGCACTTTTCTTGTTTGCTATAAACTCAAATAGAGTGATGTACTCCCATTGATGTTGATTAGTTGTTGGTTTAGTATTTAGAGCGTATGCACGTGAGAGCAAATAGTGTTGATTAGTTGTTGGTTTAGTATTTAGAGCTTATGCACGTGAGAGCAAATAGTGTACGTCGTATGGTTTCTTTATTCCACCTATAGAGGGTGTCAGATGGTCAGAACTGGTTTGTTTTTGTGCTGATTGGCTCATAAGCCCCCAATGCACTAGTGATGCCCTCTAGCATCCCCTTGAATCTCATACATCCATTCATTTTCCTGTGCATGCTACTGTCATACGCTCTTAGGACTACAACAGATGCGGACATTTAGAAGTGTTTCGGCTGCAGAGTCTTTTATGCATCAGTTATTGGCACGTGACAATTATGGTCTGGTGGTTGTCCTACACTTGCTACCGGCTACACAGAGACGTCTAATTTGCAAGGAGGATTCGGTTCTGTGCTTAGTCACGTTTTCGAGCTCAATGACATTTCATTATTCAGCTGGTCTCCTAGAAAAGTGGTCCCTGTTTAAGGAAGGGCATTTTCCAAATAAAGTCAATTCAAGCCCTGATCTCCTGGGCAAATCCTTGGCTTTAAAATTGAAGCAGAGGCCTCAGAAGACGCCATAAGTGAACTGAAGTTTTGGCAACAGCTAATGCAGAACTGCGCAGATTAATGTCTACAAGTAAATCGGTGTACATTGACAAGTTGTGAACTAGCATGCTAGTGCAGTTCTTACATGACATCCCCTCTAATTGCAAAACGATGATCAATACAAAGGGGGTTATCCAGATTGATACCACAGCCACCAGAAAAGAAAAATGCGGCCTCGTTATGGGTTATTTGTTTTAACCGCCAAACGTTAAGATTGCGAGGCACTCAAAACCAGACCCTTCAATGTCGGCATCAAGCTCTCCAGCTCCTCTCTTTTACTCAAAATTCTATCAGATGTACAGTCTTCTTCCTGAACAAAACAGAAAAAAAGGAAGACAGTATGATGTAGCAATCAGCATCAGGCGTTTCACGGTGAAGAAAAAGCAAGTGTTTTGTAGAAACGTGACTAGCTATCCAGATAGACTGGTACAAGAACCTTGTCGACCGTGTATGCGGCAATTTTTGTCCATAACCTATTTACAGAGTTTCGCAGTAAAGTATGATATCCAACAAATGATAGATAGAGTATATTTAAATCTGAATACTTAGAAGGGCCAAATATATCAATTAAATACTTAACTAGCTAAGTATCATCTAGTGAAAAGAAGGCAGGTACAAAGAACAAATTCACTAAGCCAATGAGCTAGAATGTAAGGCAAGATGCATTTACTTACATCACCGGTTGATGCAGATACAAGCGATAGAAGTGTCACTGTAGCAGTATGGTAATCTGTCAGGATCTTGTGGGCTGACTCATCTAGCTTATCCTGAAAAATATGGCACGTGGGGAAACAAGTAGTAGAGAAATTACTGTGTTATGAAAAGGCAGTTCAGTTTTAGACTACTATTGGTAAGTACGGTTAAAATAATCCCTGCATAGGTAAACAGGTGTGAGAATCGAAGACATTGAATAACTAATTATCACATCTTGAGCTCCATTGAATGTTAAGAACCAAATTGCGTGCAGTGCACTTTCTGGTTTTCTGCTTATAATGACACTCCGTACGAAAACAATTCCAAATAGGTGAGACTGCGACTTCTTTTTCTTTTTCTTTTTGAGCCAAGGGGATACTACTACTATAATCAGTTAGAAAGTGTATTTTAAGTTTCATAAAGATAAATTCTTTCATTTATCTAGTATGTCCGTGTGTCATTTCCAAAAAGATAAATTCTTTAACTTCCATACCTTCAACCTGGAAACAGCAACAGAAATGGCCCTTCCGGGGGCTTGAAGAGCCTTATTGTGAATCTACATACAAGCAAATGCATGTTTAGGAATCGGATGAAAAGAAAAGTCAGCATGTAAAAACTGAATTAGATGCCTAACCTGCAAGTAAAGTAGGGAAACAACTTTAGGCAAAAGAGTAACAGGATCAGTTTCAGTAGATACTTGAGCTGTCAAATCCTGCCAGTTGACACGAGGAGTTTGATTTGTCATATTCCCACCATAACTTGCTTGTAATTTGAAACAGAAAATAAAACGTCCACAAAAAGATATAGCTAATCCATCAGACAAATAACAATCTGAAAAATCACAGTTTTGTATCTGAGAAGAAGCGTAAGTTGGAGTCAGTGCCATAAGAAGGCTGAGCTTACATGTGATTTCAATGTTCAAAACAACTTACATAATGGACAAGAGAATAATGAGATGAACACTAATTCCAAATATTAAACAATGCAAGTGGTCTGAGTTAAACCTATCTGCAAACATGAATACTCTTAAATTCTTAAATACTAATTATTGTATACCTTACGATACGAATGCAGGAGAGTTCTTTCCAATTTCTTGTCAAGCTTTTTCAAGAGTAACCCACTGGGAAGGTATCCACAAGTAAAACATTAACACCAAGAAAAGGGAAGAAGAAAAAGCTGCACAGCAACATTAAACCACAAGGTAAAGAAAAACATGGCACAAGATAGGAAAGCTACCTATCCTCAGCCATTTCTCTTAAAGAAGTCATAAATGCTTCTACCCGCTGTGACGTAGAACAATCAAAATTAGCCCATAGTTAGACATAATTTGTAACATACAATAAATGACATCACACATCTCTTGTACAAGTTGTGAAATTAAAGGAGGGGGAGCTTGAGGTAATTAGGTTAGATGTGGCCTCTTTTGAATGTTAAGACAAAGCGCACAAGACCAATCCTGTTAATGCCTGAAATTAGGAAATTCAGGAATGAGTGCCACGATTTTTTTACTAGACCAAACACAAATGAAAAGTCAAGACAAAGAGACTACAGATAGTTATTGTTGTGAGCAAACAAATGATTTCTTCCAAGAAAAGGATTAAATGAACCAGTTTATATCTTGCTAAAGGATGCACCACCATGGTTGAGACGTCAAAGAAAAAGGACAGCTGCAAAGCAATGAACTAAAAAGCCAGAGACAGTGATTTGATGTTGTACAACAGTTTATTTAGTGTTCAAACTAGATGAGGATATGAAGGGAAAGTAGAAGTGTCTGAGAAGGAACTCAATTAAATTACTTGAAAAGTGGAATGAGAGATTGACTTGGAAGGGAAATATGATTATTTGAAGTCAGATGAACAACCAAGCATAAAGCACTTTTCCAAGTCCAGACTTACTGTACCACAACATGCCTCCCCACCACCTTCACCCAGAAAAGGAAACATAGTTTTGAATAGAACCATCACGTTTCTCAGAAAGAAGTACTGACCTTGCCTTCCAAAGCTTCCACTACCGCGAGAGCATTCTTTGAAAGAGATCCTGGAAAACCTTTTGCCTGCTCATGAAAGAAGCCATAAAAGAACATCAATGTTCAGATCACTTTCTTGTTCCGGAAGTTATGAAGAAGGTTGACTAGTTATACAATAGCAGTTCTTTCTGCAGATGAAAGCGTGATAGATTCTGGATTCTGAGCCTCTTCAACTTCGATTCCATTCTTCAATTTGTTGTGTGTGTCCTGTGTTAAGTATGAATTCCAAACATCAGAGCCTTCTTTAGTTCAGTATCTTCTTCACGAATAATCAATTGTGAAGAAAGAGCACAGCACAACACCTACCAAGTTATGAAGAAGCATATCTGCAATAGGAGCAGCCACTGTTCTTAACAAATGCCTGTGCAAAATAGCCTGAACATCATAGTAGTTTTAGTCATGCGTTCAACACCAACAGTTACCTTTCTTGATGAATCTATCAGGGAGTAACTGTTGTATTAACTTAACTAGGACAAACTTACAGAAGTTGATAGGTCATCTTCAAACAAATCTAGTGCTTTCTCATACAGTTGCATATTTGAGAAAGACTGCAAATAATGAGAAGGACATAGTACATGGTTTAGTATAGATGTACTAGAAATCTAACCATGGGCACCAGCCTGAATGTATGCCAGAAAGTACAGTGCAGAAATTAGCAACCACAAGTATACCTCATCAAGTTTCTTTTGTAAATTATCAAGCACCCGCCTTATTTTGTCAGCATTTTCTGTTAACAATGCTTTTCTTTTTTCTTTCAAAGAATTAATAAGCATTGGTCTGGTGTAATTAGCCAAAGGTCTAAGGACTGTCTGGATATTTTCTAAACCTGCCGAAAGAGATCATTGTACTTGTCAGAACAAGGCAAAGCGAGTTTCTGAACAACTGAACAATAGCAACAGAGAGGAATTATAACCAACATGGACATACCTTGCTCTTCAAAATCGGGAACCAGAGCCAGGATCTTTTGCATTACCCATTCTTCTGAAGGAACATTAAGATTGTCCTCTTGAATTTTTTTGGCTCCTGTTTTTGCATCTGACACCTTAGCGGAAGATGCATCCTTCCCTTTCCTTGGGTTTTTCTTGGATTTTGTAGGGACATAGTCCTCATCATCTGGAAGGCTTTCAGCCACTTTTGACCCAGAGGATTTTCCCTTCTTCTTCTTTCTTTCATTACCAGATTCTTTTGACTCACTGGACTTGCTGGAATCAGTTCTAATTTTGGATTCCTTTACCAAGTGTACATCATCACTCAGCGTCATACTGGAGGAACTTGAGAGATTAAACGCCTCTATCTCTTTCTCCATGCGATTGTAGACATCCTGGCCACAAGCACCAGAATGCCAATGAGAAAATAGAGAGGCAAATAACCAAATATCAAAATTCTTCAATACCCACAGCATGTAGCTAGAGTAAGCACACAGAAATGCAGCAAAATATACTAACGAGAAAAGACCAGTTTTCAGGAGTCAGAATTCAGATACAAGACCACCAAATGACAAATACATTGCCAGACTTGGTTCAGTAATTACTGTGCATCCAACCAGAACAAATGCAGATGTAAAGTAAGAAAGAAAAGTTCTTTATTCTTTTCACGTCACAAAAGCCAGAGCAAAAAAGTTTTCAAAATAAGGGGAAAAAATATCAAGCAAAAAGAAAGACGACCTTGAAGATAACCCAATTACATATATTTGACTTCAAACTCTAATTCTTGACAGACCTTAAGTTCTAACAGCCAGCCGATAAAACACATTTTTTAGCATGGTGCATAAACAGTCAAGAGTTACTGGCACTCGCAAAAGTGCATGTGCAAACACACACACGCAGTCACACATTATGCATGTAACCGTGAAATTCCAAAAAAATATCAGCAGGATGAGAAACAGTCATTTTCCCAAAAAAGAAATAAACACAAGAAATCATTCAAGAGAGTTACCTTGATGAAGCCATTACTAAATACATATGAATCCCCCATGATGAGACCTTTACCACTCTGGAAAAAAAAAACACTAAACAAATGAAAAAATAATTCACCGAAACAAATGTATGAACAATAATTGAGAAGACAAACTGTAACCTTCAGAGCTGACTGAACTGAAGGACAAAGAGACAAAATCTTAGATGCATCTTGGGATCCAAAAGATGAAGGTAATACAGAAAGAGAATCAATCCTGCAATTGCCCATCCAGATATACAAGGTAAGAAAATTGGGAAAATGATGCCTTGATACACACAGCTCAAACAGATTAAAAACAGATTGCATCCATCAAGCACATGAACAAAATCTCCCACATATACCAAGTAAGAATCCATAAGAAGAGTGTCTAGATCACACGAATTACAATGCATAAAAATGATAAGTACTTTTTTCTCCTAACTTGTGAGAAAATAAAATTGAAATCACCAGAGGTAACAACAATCTACTTAGTGGGACTAAAATGCAGAAGAGAATTAGACAAGCAAACCTAGGAATACTAAATAATAAATCAGTAGCATAAAAACTAAAGCAAAAGCTAGTGTCTAAATACTGGTTACATTCTTTAAAATATAGAGAAAATGACATCAATTAGAGCTCATATTAATGACATCAAATGATTCACTCACCAGCTACCACGGTCAACAGCATCCTCAACAGCAGCATCTAACATCTCTATCATAGAAGGGTGAACAAATGTATCCGCTAGAGGTATGCCTTCAGGATATCTAGACTAAATTGGAACAAAGGACCAATTTGTTAATTAGAAATCCAGAGAATGAGAAAAAGATTCTCAAGTACACAGAACTTGTTTCACTAGTATTCCAAGCACCTTAGCAGTAAAAAACAAAATAAAGGTTTGGAATATGACTCAACAATCAACAAAAATCAATAAGTTTAAACACCTGCAAGAACTGAACAGGCTGGGAAATTCCAAGCTTGTGCAGAGCATCATAGCTGATAAAAGAATTCTGCAGCAATGAGGCAAAAAAAAATTAAAAAAACTATCAAGATAATCTGGTAGCTAAGATATTTTTACCCCAATATGATATGCATAATAATAGAACAGTATAATGAAACAAAACCACATAAAGCTAGAACAATTGGGCACCAAACCTGTGAAAAGAAAGAGTCTACACACTCCCTTTGAGCAATGGCAAACACCTATTGGAAAAAGAAAAGAATGTAATGTAAGAATGAATACTTCGCATCTATTGTGACCTGAACATAATCATGTTAAAGCTTCATATCTTCTTATACTTCAATTGATACATTAAAAACTACAGAAAACTACAGATAACTCAGATGAGATTTTATATACCATATAGTGCCACCAGCTACATATATCAAGTAAATGCAATGTATACAACAACTAATGGATATGACAATGCAATTCCAATACTCGTTACAAGCATATGCATAAACTAAAGTTATCTGTTTAGTACAATCAAAGATATCATAGGATGGAAAATACTTTTTCGTTCAACAGTTTGCAGGACTGATGAAGAGGTCAAAAATAACAAAAAGCTGAATCTGCTAATTTCTTCGTAGGAGGAACTTAGCGCACTCAGCAGAAAACAGTACCCAGAAATAACACTTTAATAGCGTACCATTGGAGTCCAATGAACTCCTGCACGAAGTGATCCAAGAACCTCGCCATCCTTCACCACACCATTAAACTGGGATTGAAAAAATGAACTTTCAGTAGTCACACCAGTGGCTCCATTCATTTCCTGCAACAGATGCTGCAATGTAGCCCACAGAGCTGACAAATTCATTGGAACAGTAATGCCTCTTGCAGCGCCACGAACCATGGCACTAACACGAGCAACATAAGCTGGCGTATACAATTGACCGCCTTCAAGCCTACCTTTCACCTAAATAAACACCAACGCAACTCATCTCATATCTTTTTCAATCTCATCCAGTTCAAAAAAAATAAAGAGAACATTGAGCAAAAAAATAAAAAGATTACCAGAGTTCCAATTCGAGCATCCAGCATTGAAGTCACATATTCTGAGCCAATATTCAATTGGCCAGCAATATCTGCCAGCGCAATTTGACTGCATTCTTGAAGTCGTTCATTAATCTCTTCAGCAACACCATCCCAATAAGACTGTGATATAATTTCACCTTGAATTAACATAAGCCCTGGATCATCAGAAACCACACATTGTGCTTGCTTCTCAACATGGTAAAAATCAACCCCGATAATGTCCGCAAGATCTATCACCGAAACGCGCCCTAATTTCTTTATCTCTGCTGCTATTTCACTCCTCAATTGATCCTATACGAACAACAAACATAACATCAAAATCACATTACAGTAAACAATTACATGGAAGCTCACAAAGCCTCACAAATCAAAACTCAAATGCACTAAGCCTGAAACTACAGTTGATAAACTAAAACTTAATATTCCCTCCACTCATGTTTTGTCATTTACTTATTCGTGCACAAAACAGAAAAAATGACCAAAACAATCAAGCGAAAAATCAATAACCGTGACTGGGTGAGCTAAATGGACTTTTCAGGAAACAAGTTCAGTTTATCACTTCTCACGCATTTTCTCGACAATCAAGCACAAATATGAAAAGAATTAAACGAAAAGAAAAGTTCAGAGTATATATACTTATAGCAGAAATGGAAATTCGTTATTAGATAAATCTGAAAAGATGAGTGGTTACCGGAGTAATGTATTCTTTGCCGGAGACGGTGTGGAGGAGGTCGAAATCGAGGATGTGGAGCTCCTGAAGCTTTTGGACCAACTCGACGACGTTTCGCTCCGATAGTCGAATGCTCGATTTCGCCTGCTGAGCGAACTCGAATTGTTTCTGCAGTTCCAACAGCTCCGCATCCATTCTCCTTTTCTCGCTTCTTCTCTTTTCTTTGATGGATTGATTACGCCACAACTCTGCAAGTGTAAGCAGCTTTGCCTTTGATCAAAAACTGAAATAGTAGTATCTTCAAAACTGACCATTTGCAGTGACAGAATGCGCAGATTTTGGTCCTTAAAAGGCCCACTCTCATGTCAGAGCCCATTACTTGCATTAGGCCTAAACTAATAATCAAATATTTAGGCCCAGCCCATTTCGTTAGTGCCTGAAGTATAAATGGCATCATTCAAATAAAATTCATTTGATATTAACACTAACATTTACATCTAAAAAAATAAAAAAAATACATAATTCAACTGGTTAGTGCATATAATGATAATTAATAATGACCATTTATAAAAAAAATAAAATAATTAGAATTGTTGACAAAAAAATTAAAGTTCCAATTGTGCTCTATTTTTTGTGATATAAATAAAAAATTTGTATTTTTTGAAACATTTTTATGATAATTTAGATTTATGTCTATTTGTCTGTATATTTTACATGGTGAAATGATTCCACTCTAAAGAGCAATCACTCACTTCATGGACGCATGACTCCATAATTACCAATAATGGCTGCCTAGACATTCCACATGTGTAACCTGTTATTGTGTAGGCTGACTATAGTAAGCAACTTGTCCAAATTCATGCATCCTAATCAAATTATGCTCGGAGAGTTCGAGCAGCAAGCAGTCTAAGCTTCATCTGAACCGCCCCATTAATTTGACGATCCATGTAGGTGTGAGAATGATGTCCACGAGTAGAGTATAATGTCCCCATTTGAAGTTACTCGAATCCAATTTGAGGAAATGAAAAGAATGAGAAACTAGTTGCTCAATGAGAAATATACATTATAGGAGTTAAGGTATACAAGTGTGAAAAATGATTCCAGTCATTTTAAATTGCATACATTTTCTTGAACTCATTCTGTAATATCTCACTATCTGACACCATAGAGGCTGTAAATGATCTTGACCTGCTTCCTAGTGATGATCTTCGTATGCTCCTAAAATTCGAGGCCTCGATCCGATGCTTAACAACCCAATAGCACATTGTACCTAGAGTCGTAACCATAATACTCGTGCCTATAATGGTCACCCCGATTGCTAACCACTTCTCGCGCTCGCCCACCACGATGAATGATAGAGCTAAGAAAGCAACCGAGATGAGTGCGCAAGCGAGCCACATCAGCTTGTTAATGACTGCCATCATCTGCTTCTTTGCCTTGCTCTCGATCACCACGACTGAGGTTTGCACAACGACAACAGCTAGCGAAATGAATAGGGCGATGGAATCAAAGATAAAGAATACGATGAAGGCAGCTTTCGGAGCAATGTGTGCTTCCCCAAGAGACTGTCCAGGTGGGATATCTTTCGGGTCGTCAACATACTGCCCCGGGACCGTGAAGACTGCTGCAAAGGCAACTGTGGCAATGAGGACCGCCACTACAGTTGTGGAATTGATGGCGTTGTTAAGACCTTCTGTGTGCATTTTGTTGAGACGTTTGGCAATGCCTTGCACACGCTTTCTGGTTTGACGGGTGTGTTCCAGCTGGTAATGGACTTCATGTTTTATGTCACTAACAGTTTGTTTCAATTCGCGAGCTTGATTTGTTGCCTGTGGCTTCATCGTTTTGGCACTTGGAACCCCATGCTCTTGCAAGATGGCGGCAATATCAGGGTGTCCCGTTTTCTCAGCAGTATCTAAGGCAGTTTCACAACTCCTATTAACAACTTTCGAGTCAGTCTCGTTGTGTCCGAGTAATAACAAAACAATCTGCACAACACAGAACATAATTGTCAGCTTATGTCTCACAATTATATATCAAAAAGAACTTTTGCATCGTTTTCAACCTATCAGTTAAGAGTCTTAAGACCAGTAAGCTAAGGCAATGGCCAACGTAATCTGTCAAATGGGTTGTTCTTCAAAATCACCCAGAACAAGTGGTTTTGTTGGGCAACTAGAGTATTTAAAATTCAGAATCGGCACTTCTGTAGCCTAAAACATCATCTATAAAGTCCACATTATAACTAGTTTTGGTTTTCACATTTCTTTGACTACAGACATGCTATGGTATAGATTTGTAATAATCGCTACTATCATTACGTCCTCTTGATGCTAGGAGACAAGACTTTGAGCCTTCCTAGAAACCACATAATTCATCAATTTCTTTGGCAAATGTGTCGTTTGCAACACAAGCACGATATGCTTGATATATTCAAGACAACCATTTTTCACTGCGGAGGCAACCTTCAGGAGCTAAGCAAAAATGTGATTCACCAAGAATGTTTATCATGGTTTCCAGTCAACAACCAATGGATTTTCTACAAGTTGTCAGATATTTTAGGGATTTTCTAAAAAATCAAATTACAATAAAGAACATACCGTGAGAGAATTCATGATGAAAAATATAAATATAAATGTTATCCTTGTTACATAGAACACAACCTTGGACTAAAATAATTGTAGAAAAAAGCATCTGAATTGCCTAAAACATTGCCTGGAGAGTTTCCCTTCATATGGGTTTGACCAAGTATTAATTAGGCATCTCAACTGCAGACAAAGAAATATTCCCAGCAGCCCCTCTCATATAGTAAGGGGTCTACAGAATCTCGTAAATAAATGTTTCGTAGTTTCGCAGTATCCATTATTCGTTATTATGTTTCAGTTCAGATTTCTGTGAAAAACTTTTGCCTTAGATGCCAACTTTTCACCACCTTATGGATCAGGTATGTTCTAAACAACTATAGAAAATACTAAGACCGGAAAAGGAAATAAAACGAACAATGTGATTTCTGCAGTTATAACTCCTACGGGGCTACAACGTTCAAACTCAAATCACAACGATACAAGGTAGCAGTGAAACAGTGAAGCAGTTCAACAAGCAATTATAATGTTCCTGTAATTGTTATTGATTGGTAAGGCAGGGGAATAGAAATTTACCTGATTTCGGCCTTTTCTCGTTGCTATATGTAAAGCTGTGTTTCCCTTGGAATCAACCATATTTACAGTTGCAGGTTCTGCATTGATCAGCTCCTCTACAACATCAACATTCTGCCCTTTGACTGCCATGTGAAGGGCCGTCTGGCCCTTCTTATCTGTCCTTGTTGCTATCGCAGGATCCACGGTCAAAAGTGCTCGAACAACTTCCAAATGCCCATTTCTTGCTGCAGAATGCAAAGCAGTCTTCCCATTGCTCCTCGCTATCGTGGCCAAGCTACTTCCCGAGTCCAACAAAAAATTCACAATCTCAATATGGCCTTGGGTTGCAGCTGTGTGCAAAGCTGTAGTGTTCGATAAATCAACAGTCATAGCCAGCTCCGGATGGACCTCCAATAGGATATGCAAAATCTCTGCAACAACACCAACGAGAACTCAACGATCACTCCCTCAAAAACAATCATTCAAACTAAAAACAAAAGTTAGGCTAATCTATACTTTCGAGACATACCTAAATCCCCTTGCTTTGCAGCAATGTGGAACGCATCGAACCCATTTTTCGCTTTGATACTAGCATCGGCAAGATCATAGTAATTAATCATCTCCCTAACCACACCAGGATACCCATATTCTGCAGCAACATAGAGAGCAGTTTCCCCAGACTGGTTTTGCTTCTGTAACAATTCATTCAATTTTCCCTCTTCAGTACCAGTTAGTATCTCCATTAAAGTACCCAGATTTCCTGCTCTAGCTGCAGCATGTAATGCAGTATCATCTCTTTTTCCCGTCAACTGCTTGGTCATCTTTTTCCTGGGCAGGGGAGTACTGGGTTGCATAGCTGCCGGCGACTCCATTTTATCAATTGTAAGAACAAAAAAATAACTATACGCTTATTGTTGTCACTAACTCAGGTCTTTCTCTTCCTTCCAGCAAAAACCCAGATCAAAGGTTGCATCTTTTGTCATCAAAACTCATTTTTATCAAAAGAAACACCGATTAAGACAACCTAACATCAAGAATCCCGACTTTTTGGAGCTCGATTCCCACTTCCCATGTCCGATTCTGCACTCTCTTGCATCCCAAATTACAGACCTGTCAAATGGAGACCCCCACGATGAATATATTAAAGGTTCTTGGCTTTCTTATCCATTTTCGAATTACAAAATGAAAAAATAAACAACTAGAAAATGAAATTGGAAAAATAGACAGAAAATGAAGATTATAAATTGAAAAGATGATGCTTACCTTGGCTTGAAGGAAAGAGCTCCTGTTGCACTCCTCCATCAAAAACCAAAAGACCCATATAGCTTCAAGATCAGATTCTGAACAATAAAATTAAAAAACACCCTGTAATGTGCCCTATTTTTTATCTGAAATAGAACAGGGGAAAAAATAGAAATTTAGGGACTCCAATTATATATAATGCAAGAAGAAAGAAGGGAATGTTAACGACAAAAGGCAGCGCAGGGCACGAAACATGAAACCCACATGTATGCAAATGCAACAAATACCTTTTTTTTATATAAATGTTTTATAAATAAAGAGAAATCTTAGAGAAATTGGTAGATACTATGTTATGTTATGTGACACCAATTAAACTCGCACAAGCTTTTGTAAAGGTGGTGGTGGTGATTACAACGTTGATGTTTCTGTTTATTTAGTTATTTTTATTTTATTTTTAGAGTCAGAAAAGAAAAGAAAAGAAAAGAAAAAACAGAAACGAGAGTGGAGAGAAACAGCAAACAGAAAGACAAAATCAGAGGTGGTGGTGTTTGGTAATGTACACCAACGGTAATAACAGAACCACGCGCGTAGCCTGTGATGGGGTGGCGAGTTGGCGACCCGCGAGGTGACTGTTTTTCCTCCTCCTCCTTTTTCCTTTTACGTTTTATTATTTCCATTTTTTCAATGAATAATTCCTTGCTTTTTCAATAATTATTTTGACTAGAGAAATTTAAAATTTAAAATTTAAGTTTCACCTTACTATAAATTGTACTTATAAGTTATAATATCGTAAAAATAACATACACTTATCAGCTTGATTAACAAATATAATAGATTAAAGTTAAATTACTTAAGAAATTTTATAGTTATAAAATATTTCACTTAACCCTTTATAATCTAAAAATTTGCAGTATAAACTTTATAGTTCTCTAAAAGTTACAATTTAAACATTTTTAATGGTTAAAATAATTCAAAAAATTATGCAAATTTGAGAGAAAATGTAACAAATAGAGGAGAGTTCACTCCACTAAAAAATTAAAAAAAATAATATGAATATATTTTTTTAAATATTTAAAATGGAATAAATTAAAAAATTGTAATTTTTTTTTCATTTTATTAAATTATATCATATTAGTTACATTTTTTTGTCTAAATTTCATAATTTTTTGCAATTGTTTACTATTTGTTTTGAATTTTTTAGATATTTAAAAGTTTAAAATTGTAATTTTTAAAAAACTATAAGATTTATAGTGCAAAATTTTAAACTATAAAAAGTTAAATGGAACATTTTATAAACTATAATTTTTTTTATATAGTTTACCTTATATTAAATTAAAGCAACTATCACATATGCTAGTTATATTTATTCAAGACGTAACTACTAGGAGTATTATACTACAACAACATTACGACTAAATAAACAATACATGAGATTGTAGTTATTGATTAGTGTATGACGTAAATTATGAGTTTGATTTATACTATATAATAATAATTAATAATATAACCTTTTAAAATAAAAAAACATATTTAATTACTATTATAGCGTAAACAAACACTTTAATAATGTAGTAGATTTAGTTTGCGATGACAAGTAAATGTTATTCTTATTTAATGAGATGAAATTATGGTGGCAAAAGCACCATCAATTTTAATGGGTGACAGCAGCAAATCACAGATCACAATCAATCTGACTAAACAAAACATCAACGTTGCTAATTTGATGAAAAAAGTTTAAGCCATTACAAAACTTAACTTTTACCTATCTTTTCATAAGCGGAC
>NBIL01079639.1:0-19128 GCA_002752925.1 Viola pubescens var. scabriuscula | reverse complement strand
TGTAAATGACAAAAAAAAAATTATGTATCAACCCAATTTAATGATAAAGTTTTAATTTGAGTGAAAATTAGGAAAAAAAATGAAACAATATGAAATAAAATAAGATCAAAGATCATGGTGAAACAAATTTTTACTATTTCAGAAAGTCAGTTAATAAAAAACGGGGGAGTAAAAAAAAAGTGCAAATGTTGGCTATCAGGCCGACGACTAGGCCCAACCTGAAAGGATAGGACAAAGGGCTCAGCAGCCCATAACTCGCATGTCCTGATCCAATTGCACTTCATGTCACTTCTTCCTATCCCCTCTGCACCAAACACACGTTAATTGGCTGTCTTTTAAGTTTCAACTCTCGGGGGGAAATAATAATAAAAATAATAATAATATAATAATATTTTTTAAGAAAAATAAAATAAAATAATTAGAAATATTGAAATTTAATTATAATTATAAGCAATCAATTTTTTAAAAACAAACTTAATTTTTTAAAAGTTAATAGGTAGAAATAAGAATTTTAAAAATGATTCTTTTATTTTAGTGATTTTTTTTTTTTTTAAGAACTTTAAGAATGAATTTTAAAACAAATTATGCTAAAATGAAATTTGAGTTTATTATATTTAACACTTTCCCAACAATTCCTACAGGTGTCTATCATTTTGTCTAGGAAATTAAAATGCATATAAACTGGAGTATTTCTTTATTTTTAGATATGCTTACATGGTATACATACAATAAATCTTAACGAATATATTGTGCTGGATGCAAACACAACATGAATATACACGTTAGATTTTTGAAGCATTTGTATGTTTCGTAGCTTTCAGCTTGGTCCTATAGCTACGTTACAATTCCTTTTTTTTTCTTATAGTGGCCTCAAAGCAGGTCTCGTTTAAAATTCCGAACTCTAATTTCCCTTAAATTGATCCTATATATTTCCCGTTAAATGTACATCTGCAATTAATATTGATTATCGTCGAATTTATTACTTTTCTGATTTGTGAGAAATTGAGTAAATAATGTTAGAATTAATATTTATTTTTTTACGAGGTTTAATAATGCTCGAATGTAATAAAATAAAATTACATGTATCACATGGAGGATCATAAAACTTTAAGCTTTTAATTAAAGATCACACAAAGCCATCAACCAAACAAAGAGGAGTGTCACGTCAGCATCAATTTGCGAGTGCCGAATTATACTCTTGCCACCACCATGTGCATACTATAATTAACCCGCGTGCATAGGAGGACATAGTTTTCATTTATTGCTCTCTTTTTTTCAGAAATAATTTTTTTTTTTTAAATATATTCAATAGTTATACTAGCTAGCCACAAATGCATCTCTGATTCTCTATACATTAAAAGGAAAAATTATTCGGGATTCAAACTTCTGATTGTTTCGTCACGAGATTTTAATATCATACTCTTTTCGAATTTTTATAATTGTTCATTTAATTATAATTGCATAAAATAAAATAATTATTAATTTTGGTTATAAATAAACTCTATACTAATTATTATACTACTATAAATTAATCGATTTAAAATTAATATATTTTAAATTGAATACGTTAAACTTTGGTGTTATTGTTTGTATATAGATGGTTTTGTGTGTGCGCGTGAGTAAAAAGAAGGAGCAATCTTGTCCTTCCTTATTAAGAATGGTTGTCGCCACCTCATTGTTTCCTTCGAATTCCCAAAATTATTCGTTTATGAACATAAATGAGCTCTGGATTTGCATGATTTGGCCTGGTCCTGTGATGTGGTAGCAAACCAAACACACCATGGTCACCCACATGACACACACCCATCATTAATTTAATTATTAAATGAAAATTAAAGTTGATTTACTATTTCCATAACAAACCAAATACTACTATATAATTTACTGTAATAGTAATGCATTATTAAAAAAATAATAACAATGTTGGTTCTAATTGGTTCAATTCGTAATTAAATTCACTCAATTGATCAAACTCTGATTCGTATTTTTCATAGAGAAATTTCTGATCAAGGATAGAATAAGATTCATTTTGCATCATATCTAAAGGACTCATCGGTTCGGGCCGAAGAGGCAATGTCACTCCATCATTATCAAACTGACAAACTCTCTATATTATAATTTAAAACTTTAAAAAAAAAACATACTGATTGCGATTTCGTAGTGTTGAAAAAAAAATTATGATATGTTCTTATATGTCAACTTACACTCTACGTTTAATTTATGTAAATAATACAGTTTACTCGTAAATGAAAAATAAGTATTGAAGCAATTTTGATTGGTTTAGTCTGTTCCAAGAACTAATATTAATTAAGGAATGTCATTAAGGTCGTGAAAAGAAAGTACTGTAGTTTACAACGGTAGGTGGCATACATATTTCATGGTCAACCCCTGGTTGGTATTTATCAACAAACATCAAACATCAATATGACCTTTACCGCAACGGATAGACCAAACCATCTATAGATGCGACAATGACCAGTCGATCTTTATCGGACGGACCACAGTTCACATGGTCAAAATTAAATGTAAAAACGACAAACTATACAAGAGTCTTGCGTGGCACACCACTCAGACATGGACAGCTTGGCAAAATAAAGATTAAATTATCGGTGCATATCTTCCATCTCAACGTGTTTAAATAAATCTCTAAATGAAAAATTATAGATTAATTTAAACTTTCTAAGCGTGATTAGTTGGCTCGCTTAATCAATAGAAATATAGTATTTTTAAATTCTAAATTTTTTATCATTCGTAACTACCCAACGTCAATATATAATTTTCGTATTGATTGAGTAATCTAACTAGACATGTCTAAATGAAACCCTTAATATATATATAAGTTACTTATTTAAGCACACCACCTAAGCAGTGACACTTATAACATGTGTGCTGACGTGGCAAATAAAGCAAATGTGGAGGTGTGGGGTAGGATTTCATGTGGATGCCCATACCTTAGTCATGTGGTGTGAAGGGTTTAAACAGTGAAATGAAGGGTTTATTTGTGTGCATTATTGCAAGAAGGAAAGGAAAAAGGAGGATCGTGGATAGGATCCAACTAAGGTAGGGACTAATGAGAAGGAAGGGAAGTATGGCAGGCTTGGCAGGTGCTATGAATTTTGAAAGCAGTTTAATTATTTGGGGGGTTTTTTCTTCCTCTTTTGAAAGTTAGAGGGACCTACAAATTTTGACTTTAACTATACCAAAAGGGTCCTACATTTTTGCAATTTTTATTAAAGAGTCTATACCTAGCAAAGAATATGTGTGGTTGTTAAATGGAAAAAGACTCTGAGAAATTTGTGCCCACATAAATTGCTTTGGAACTTGAACATGCAAAACTCCAATTCCTCTTTTATTGTTTTGCCATTGTTGCAGGAATAAACATGGTGATCAAGAGTCTTTTGCTGCCAAAACTTTGGGCAATCTAGCTAACTCCTAGCATTCGGGCCATATGCAAAAACAATAATGTTGGATAGTTAGGTAATAGCATTTTGCATTTAGGACAGACATCGTGATGAAAAGAGAGGAAGGTATTCGGGGCATGAATGGCACATATTATTAAGTTTATTGGATCACAGACTAGTTCGGTTTGGATTTGGTCTGCAAGTATTTAGGAGAGATAACATAATAAAAAGAGAAATTTTTAGGTATTTATGAATCGCATGTGTCGTTAAATTTGTTGGATGAAAAAATAATTATGTTTGTATTTTGGTCGACCCATAAAAAAATAGTAAAATATTTCCATCAAGTAATTTGTCCATATAAAACGGTCAAACCAGCGTATTTTTTTACAAATTATAGTGTCAGATCACTCACATTAATCACATATTGTTGAATAACTAACGCTTCATAAATAGAATGTGCCTTGTGTTTTATTGGAAGCTTTTAAAGAGAACTTTTTGGGTTTAAGCATAAATCATTAATGCAATCATCATCCTTGCTACACCAACCAAAAAAATGAAGGATTTGGATAGAATAGTTGTTGAAGGCATTCAAAATTAATTAGCTAAGAATTTAAACCATATCATCCTTGTCTTGTATACTCCAAAAGAATTTCAATCAATATTACTACTACAAAAAATTCAAATTTAATGGACTGATGTATTAGGTAACATATTTTAACCTAAATTTAGCTTAGAGTAGTGTGGATGTACCCAAATTCCAAGTCTAAAGGATATTTGCTTGAACACATTGTGTAAGTGTAGTATTTAAAGTTGAATTTTTTTACATAAACAAAAATCGTTAAAATTACTTGACCATTTTGCTAATCATATACAGATACAGAAATCAAACATTAGGAATGGATCCTCTCTTTTTTATAAATATTATTGCTTTCTCATAACATTAATTAATAAGTGAGTGCGTGCTAATAGGAACAGTAAAAAATCTTACTCAGATTCGAACGTCACCTCCACTTATAAAAATGAAAAAAAAAAATACGTGTGGGGTTGGACCGGAGCATAAGATTCCTAAGCTAAGAAAGGATCGTCACAAAAGATGGCTGCAGAAATTAATAAAGAAGGCCCAGTAAGAATGGGCCCAAAGCCATAAGTGTCATGGACTCATCATGACTGGTCTATGTTTTAAATTCTTGAAATCCATGATTGGAAACTAATAATACTTCTCTTTTTTCCTTTTTTACGACCTTAATGACACTTATGGTTTGAACTCTCCATCTAAGGTTTAATTGATTTGAGTCATAAAAGCTCATAGAGAAAATTATGTAATCAGCTTTAAAATTCGACGATATTTAAATAAAAATCGGTAATAAATTTTAACTTAAATTGAACACAGAGGAATTCCGTGAGTATCAAAAAGACAAAAAAAAAACACATATATAATTCATCGAAAATGATCTCAAATTTTTGTTAGGATAAGAGGAAATAAGATAGGTTAAGGTACATGGCACATGCACGTGAAGGGAAGGAAATGGACAAGTCTAATAATAAAATGGTAACAAAAGCATGACAATGATGGGGCAATGTGTGGGCGTGACACTGAAAAAATGTAGAAATTAATCAAACATATGGTGCTGTCCTCGTGTGCGTGGCTTCTTTCTCCAGCGTACATTGGGCCACCCCTTCTTCCTTGGAACCATCCTCGATCATCACTTTATTACATTTTCAATCAATTTCAATAATAATATTTCTTAGAATTAATTAACGTTTTGTTAGAATATTATTTTAATTATGAGCATATAATTGATCCTGTTAAATCCATCAGTATCGTAGGTTAATCATCGAATCCAAATCATTCTAACTCTTTCCATAAGTCAATTTGCAAAAATCTAACACTCGACAACTAACCAACACATCTTTTTTGAATTTTGATCAAGTACCAATAATTAATTAGCATCACAACCCAATTATTATTACTCAGCCAAAAGTGGGAAGGAAAAAAATAAATCTTCCTATCATATTGTTGGATAATTTTGATAAAAACCCATATTTAAAATTAAATAATACATCGACGATAATAATAATAATAATAATAAATAGATAAGAATTGGGTTTTTTTTGGGTGGATTTTGAACGTGAGATCAACTTTTTCCCCGCTCCAGTTTAGTAGATTCATTGTGTACCATCAATTGGGTCCACTCAAATTTAATTACCATCTACTCATTCATACTATATGTATAATTCACTGAACTCTTAACATTTAGAAACAATCACGATATATTTTTGGGTGTATTTTAAACGTGAGATCAACTTTTTATTTAAAGGGCTTAAAATATCAGTTTTAGTTTCGTATAATAAGACTGGAGCGGGGAAATGATGAGGTGGTCATAGACATTCGTAATATTCTCACTTTTCACGACAAATAAGTATGAATTGTACATTTTGGGCGTATGTTGTAAATAGAAGTATAAATTCATAAGTATAAATAGCAGTAGTAAAATGGTAGTATGACTAGATGTATCGTTCGGCTACGGCAAGTTGACTAAACAAATATATACCCAAACACTGTTTAGTTTTATTTGTTTATGATTTTAATGAAAAACCGAAAGACAATAAAAGTACAAAGTTACACGATTCAATTGTTTGCCAAAAGTAGTCACAACAAGGCGTGCTGCTCTATGATTGCCAACTTCTTTCAGGTGAAAAGATTTGATGAGCATCAATACCCAACGCATGTTTCTGATAAGATAAGATCATTTTTGTTCTGTTATTTTTATTTTTTTATCCTCTAATTTCCTATCCTTGTTTCCTTTATTTTTGTCGCGGAGGAATTCAGATTTTGCGCAAGTGGGACTGAGAAATAGTTAAGGCCGTGGTGCAGAAAAGAGTAAGCACGTCCAGACAAAGCCTAATGAAGGCGTTGAGATTGAAAGGGGAGAAATGTCACGATCCATGTAGGGAAAACTGCAGACAACAGGAGTGAAATGGACCCATGTAAGTGGTGATATTTCAGAGTTTGAAAACGACACCGCAAAAGAATGGTTCCTTTTACAAATCATGCCATGACAATACACAATTCATTTTACACACACATCACAACTTTTTCTTTTAGTAGGGATATGCATCTTTTCATCACCATGTCTACTGTTATTGGATCCCCTTTTTAAAACCTTTTTTTTTTATTACATACATAATCACGCCTTTTTTTCCCCTTTCTTTTTAGGCTTTCCTTTAGTATTTTTATCGATATTTCTACGCATTTTCTCATCTCATTTTGGTACTATAAGATTGTTTCAGCTCAAGTATTTTTAAGCGTAAATTTATTGTATTCTCGAGAACTTACACTCGAGATATAAATTAAAAACGGACGAATCAACTTTTTTGAAATTTTTTTCTTTCTATATTGATTATATGATATTGCGTGTTTCTTCTTAGGTTTTTTCTAAGTAGGAGGAGATAAGTTCAATTCAAACACTGTCGAGTCTAATTTGCTCTACATTTAAAAGTTTAAACTCAAAATTTAAATTAAACATGGATAAATTTCTTAATATTTGATGAGAGTCACTTCTACTACAATGATATGGGTCGGCTGAAGTTGGAGTGGGAGATTTGGCGTGGTGGGGGCTTTTGGTGGGCTTGGTTTGCGGTGATTTTGACCTATATGGGTTTCTTGATTCTTCCCTGTTTTAGGATGAGTTCGAAAACTTGTGTTCAACAATGTGCTCTCATGGCCCAACCCGTCTTGACATGTCTGTATTCATGTGTCCATGTCATGAACACTATTTTAGTCCTTTTAAGCTAAACACTATCATAGCATCATTGATCACAAGTTCAATATTGAAATGCGTATGCACCATGTTTCAGAAATTATAAATTCGAGTCAGTAAAAAATCATAAGCGGGAGAGGAAGAAAAAAATACAGTAAAAATGAACTACTATCATAAAAAAATGATTTGAAATCTCTTTTAAAAGGCTATAATTCCTCACGACTCAACTTGATTATATTTTCATTCACTTACCAAAATCTGCATCCATTTAAGTATATAAAAAAAGTTATACATATGAGGACGATTAGTTATAATATTTCATCATAAAAGGTTTTTGCCCGATTTATATATGAAATAGGCAGCATCTGATGTGTTGAAAAGGATAAAATTGAATGAGAGCAATACATTCACGGGGAATAAACTACGAAACCGGGAGAATATGTGATTAATTTATTATTGAAACTTATAATCGTAATGCTACTAATAGTCAAAAACTTCAATTTATTTCTCAAGATTAAATTCAAACTACAAAGAACACCTATAGTTTATTCCATGTAAGCGCTTAAAATGCTCACTATACATAGGAAAGGAGAGGGGAGGAGAGCTTATATATAATGGGCCGAAGTAAAGCAGGTGATTGGGCCCACGTTGTCCTTAATTTATGCTTTTGGGCCCGAAGAAGCCCAAGCTCTTAGCATTTTATTTAGTTGGACCAACTCCTTTGTTAGTATTGCTGAACCAGAATTATATTAGTAGGCCAAACTCCTTAGTATGCTATGTGGGAGCCCATTTGATTTGCGAACCAAAATAAAATGAATTTTGTTGGGTTTATACCGTAGGCCCATGTTATGGTACCATACTGCAACCATCAACTGATAATTCAAATTGTAAAAAATTACCTGATAAAAACCAAACGGCGATTTTTACCGGAGAAAATTACCTAATCGAACTCGATTATAAACCATCCTAACCTGATTTAAGCTAGGTTGAACTAAACAAATACACACGTATGTTGTTAATTTTATACCGTAAGCATTTCGGTTTTACTATTGAAACGAGAAATATTAGTCTCGATCATAAAACCGATTCAGGTTGGCAGGTCTAATCAAACATTACTTGATTTTTGACTATATTAGGCCGTATATGTCCTTTTAATTTAGAAAAGTTTGTTGCAGAATTATGAGCATGGGCTCTTGTACTAAATAAATTCAACTAGTGTTTTGTTTTGTATATGAGAAATTAATATTTTTTAGGTGATTAAATTTATTTATTTATTTGAGTAGGAAGACATTCCATGTGGATTGCAGCCACGAGGCTCTTTGGACGTATGTGGCAAAGCACATGTAGCACTAGCAAGTCAGGAGTTGGTAGGAGAAACCATATGGATGGAATGGAAGGAATAGGAAAAAAAGGAAAGAATTTTGGCGCTATTTCTGATATTATGTTTATTTTTTATTATTTTAATATACGATGTGAGATTTAAATCTGAATCCGATTCCTTTATAATATTATGTTATATTATAGTATAATTATATTCTTAAATAAAAAAAAATCTTATAAATTATTTCTTAGGGAAAATAATAATTCCATTTTATCGGCATTTTTTTTTTTCGATTTTCAAGATTCAAATGTAAAAATAGTGACATAAAAGAAGTCGAAAATATAGTGAAAACTGAAAAGCATTCTAATTGAATTGACAATGATTTTTTTAATAAATTGAAAATAAGAAAAATAAAAATAAAAGGTCATTTATACAATGACGTTTGCTGACTTAAATTAATTCAAATTGTTTCTCCCTTTACAATTTTTTTTTGGGGGAAATTGCGGAATTCTTTTCTTGTTAAATGTATTCGTGAATTTTGTGACAACAATGAAGATCAAACCAAGAACACATGGATTCACATGAAATCACACACATCTCTCATCCAAAACGTACAATTGCAATCAATTCATTACTATATTCATCACATGGGCTACCAAAATGTGGCATTGGGTTGCTTCACCCGTTATGGCCCGGCGTGTCAAATGTGAAACTCCTAAAAATATCTGTAATTAAATTACTGGTTGGTGTGAGAAATTTCATTCTCTCAACTTTAAAATAAAAATTTATTTATTAAATTCTTAGCTAGAGTCGAACGAGATACCTGATTAATCATAACACGGTGAATCGAGTCATATAATTCCGACTAAATTTTTGCCTTGTTATACTAATATTTCCACAAATAGCAAATTAAAGCATAACCTAGCTATTAGACAAGTTCATGGTTTTTTGCCATGAATTTCATTGCATACGGATCTCTCTGACCAAATTAGTAAAAGTTTTGACTTGAGAGAACCCGTGCTTGCTCGCTAACATCACTTGATTAGTTGGGTTCGTACTTTCTTAGTCATGTCCTTCCGTGGAAGGTACTCTATATAAGGAGAGAAGAATTTATGATATTTTCCAACCTGTATCTTTAGAATTAAAGCTAAGACTTTTATAAGTATTTTTTTATAAAAATAAAATAACATACCAGCTAAAGTTAGTAAATAATAAAAATTAAAATCAAGTTATTTAAACCGTTTTGGGGGTGTAGGTTGCTACCCTAAACTAAACGAAGCTAATTATTAGAACTGAACTGCATGTATTTTCGAACTTCATCACATTTAATGAGAAAAGTGATCATATATAGTAAGTAATTTTGTTATATATAAGTAGCGAATTAACAATCTTTTTAACACAATAATAGAGCTTCTTGAGAACCAGAAGAGGCCACGATCTCTCAAAATTTTCAATTCTTTTATTAATTATATTTATCTTTGCCCTCATCCTAGTAAAATAAACATAAAACAGGGATCAAATCTTTAAAGTTCGATAAGCATTGGCGTTGTACGATGGCTGAATTTTGAACACTTAATAGGTAGGAATAGGGTAGAGGTCCTATAGATCGGATATGGATAATGGATATGCTCTTTTGCTGGTGGGATGTCGTTTTTGCTTTGCTTATGACTTATGAGGAGTGGGCCGGCGACTTATCTTATTGCTCTACCCTCTAGCTACTTAGAAGGTGCTTACAATTTTTTTAAGACTATTTTGACACTTAAATTAATAACGCAAATAAATATTCTTTAAATTTTTGTTTTACATCTCGACTCAAATAATGACGTATTTTTTTAATTAATTTATATTTTTATCCGCGGTAAAAAAATAAACAAAAGATATTTATTTTTAATTTTTTTTCAAGTATTTTTTTTTTTTAATAAAACTCTAATTTTATTTTCTTTTTAGTACTCCTTTCGGAACCAACGGTACAAATCCAAAGTCCAAAATCCAAACAAATAATTATATAAATTTAAATAAATTCCCTTCTCGTTTACCTTTGTTCTTCTTCTCACCCTACTGTTTACCTCTGTCCTTTCTAGTATTTTTTTCTTTGATGGTGGAACTTGGAAGGAAAGATTAGCACAATTTTGTGATTAGTACAATTTCGAAAGAGTCTCACACATGGTACACGAAGACTCTCTCACACGTGGTACACTCCATACCATCAGGTAAAAAGTGTAGCCGGGACCACCAATGAGTGGTCCCACTATCTGGAATGAACGGTCAGGATTGGCTTCGTATTCACACAGATGAGATCTGAACTGAGGTCATAGATGGGCGGCCCGGATTTATCATTTAGCAAATGTGTGCCGGGTAGGAGAGGAACACGCACGGCCCATGCACGTGCCAATGATGGAAATTAAGGTTTTGTTGGTTTCTAAATATTCCACTGTAGCACGAAATGATTAGAAATATGGAGCCCCTAAATCTAATGGCTGTAATCATTTGCATCAAAATCCATGGTTCCATCATTCGTCCTAAAGTTTTTGGGTCCCAGTACCCATTTTCAGTAGGAAATCCTTTTTGGATCGGATTATGGATTTGTCTAAAATAATTAAGCACACTTTAAAGTTGTGAATAACTGTTTAAATTAATGAAAAATATTGTTTAAATTTTTAAGTAAATAATTAGAATTTAATTATGAAAATAAAATAAAATCACCCCGTTTTAAAACCTCTATGAAAATCAAAATAAAAGAATTAAGTATATTTTAAGAGACAGCTGTAAGTCAACAGCTAGCGAGCTGACACGTGGGTGAGCAGTATTTGCCGGTCCTAAATCTGAACCGGATGCAAAGTCTAGAATTGGAATTGATGGAGAAAATGCTCCTCTGCAACTGTTTTCACTTCTGCCATGAAGAGCAGAACAGAAAAGGACAACCAGCGCAAATAAATAAATTATTTCTCTCTATTTTAAAATAAAGGAAAAATTGCAAATGGTACCTTTTTATTTTTAGGTTATTATTGAATAAAAATTTATACCAATGTTTATTTTGAAAACTCGTCGACCTTTAATTTACGTTTGAGATTCGAGTACGAGGGATAAAAAAAATACTATATTAGTAGAATTAGTTCTTCTAATAGTATAATCATATTAAAAAAAGATTAGTTTTTTTGCGGAGAGAATAAAACCAGTTTCATAACTTTTTATGATGATGAATAAAAATAAATAAATATAGACTACGGAGAAAAATGTAATATAGATAAATCTAGTATCTCTTTTAGAAAAAGAAATCATTTGTTTTATTTTATTTTCCTAATTTTTTAAAGTTTACATGATATTTTATTTACAAAATATATGAGAAAAATTGACTTTAAAATTAGTTTAATAAGTTCTTTTTATGAGCTGAAAAATCAGTTGAATAAGTTGTGTAACTTGAGTCTCATCAAATAATTAATTGAATTGAATTGAATTTAATCAAAGTTTAATTATACAAAATGGATTAATATTTTTACGTTAAAGGAGAAAATATAAATAAAACATGGAAAAAGGAAAGTCTCACTCGTACTTCGCAATCGCAACCCATTTGGTTAGAAGAACGAACCCCATTATTTTAAGACACCAAACCAAACAGTGAACAGACACAGAACAGAACAAAACAAAACAGAGTAGAGAAGCAAAGGGAATAGGAGTGTGTTTACAAAGTTTCATGCTTTTGAAAGAACAAAGGAGCGTGCAAGAGATCCATGTACCATAAAGTTCTTGTTTTTTGGCATTACTCTTCCCACACGCTTAGTGGGTTCTTAAAGATTTGATCTTTTTTCTTAAACAAGTTTTTTTCACCCATCAAAGACAGCTTCTTGATCTGTGTTTTCCTGCTCATTATCTCCAGAATTGCACAAAAAAAGCACCCAAGTAAGTTCTTGTACTTCAATTTACAAACTTTTTGCTTTCTTGCTTGTTCCTATATTTGTGTTTTGTTGTTTAGTAACTGCCACTTAAGTTGTTGTTGACGAAGAGTTGGGTTTGTTTTTTTGATTAGCAGGTTGCTGAGGAAATGCTTGTTTGGTGATTTGGTGAAGTTATGGCGGCAGAATTTGAAGAGCCCTTGAGCTTTAACTTCCAGGTCATTTTGTTTTCTATGTAGAACTTCTAACCTTATTAAGAGATTTGCGTGTTTTACACAACTGAGACTGTCTTAATCCGAAAACTAGTCATGTCTGCTTGTGTGGATCCGTCTCCTCCGTTCAGCTTAAAAAGCTTGTGCTTTACAAGATAGAACTTTGATTCCGGATCACTCTTGTTTGTGCTTAATTTGGCTGGATGCGATCTTAGGTAGAAAATGGGTTTGCTAAGTTCTATATTTGTTGATCTACTTGCAAAGTAAAACTTGGGAATGTCCACTCTATTGTTACATGCCACATGATAACGATTTTATGATAATTCCTTTTTTGGGTTTTGCGTTGCTTTGGTAGGCCATAAATGAGCAGAATAACTTTGTATTGAATAACTGTTTTGGATGGTGATCTACTCATCCATGGACACTGCTTTATCATTTCTGTTTCCTTGTTTGGGGAAAAGCAGTGCTCTTCCACTATGGACTTATACTGATCCTCCATAGTCATAACCGCAGGAATGTAATTGTTCCTCTTCGCTTTCATGTTCTGTTTCCCCATCACACATTTTATAGCAGTTAATCTGTGCTAAAGCATGATTAGTACTCGACAGTTGTCTATTTTTCCTGAATTTCTGGATAAGAAGGAATTTGTGATATAACAGGTATTGATCTGCTATTAAACATGAAATGTTAGATGCAAGAGGTTCTTGCCTGTTTTCTGTTGATTTTTCTAGAGATAGAAGTTCGTTTCTTCCAAAATTTTGTTTCTGTTTACTCGTCTATGGATAATCATCCATTTTTTTGACTTCTTAAAACGCTATCCTTTGAATTTTGTGCAGTCAGATTATTTGCACTCTGGATCAATTTCCTTTGGTAGGTTTGAAAAAGAAGATTTGTCTTGGGAAAGGAGATCATCTTTCTCTCACAATAGGTATCTTGAAGAGGTGGAGAAATGCTCAAAGCCAGGTTCAGTTATTGAGAAGAAAGCCTATTTTGAAGCCCATTTCAAGAAGAAGGGCATTCTTCTACCAGCGAATTTTGAGGGCCAGAATGGAGGAGAATCTGGGGAAAGTAATGCCCTTGAAAATGTGGATGATGGAGAAGTTGTTGATAGCATGAATGACAGTAATGATAATGCCAACTTTGATGATAGTGCATTGGTAAATGTGGAATACGACAACTTTGAAGACGAAGATGGAGGGGGCCAATCCAGTTACGTAAATGGTGGTAGTCACTCTGCATACTTTCATAATAGCCCTGAAGGTTCAGACTATCATGGAGATTGTGAAGAGATGGAATCTGAAAAAGAAGATTCTGGGGGTTTGTCTTATGAATCTCAAATGGAGGCGTCTTTGGATAATGCTAATCCTATGGTTGAAGGTGTTCACGAAGATGTTAGACCTGAGGAGCCATATCAAAATGAAACGGGATGTGATGTGTCAAATCACGACAATGACAAACTGGAGATAAAATTGGAAGAGTATCTTGCTCATAATTCTGTTAATGAAGAAGAGGTGTCATCTGGACCATCCCCCAAGAGTAGAAAAGCAAGGGAACTGGATAAAGCTAGTGCTTTGCTTCCTCAAAGTGCTTCTCCAAAGGTGTGGGCTCATTTCTTACTAATGGAACCATTTTGGTCCCAAAATATGCAAAAGAAAAGCAAAGGAAAAAGACTACTTTATAGTTATTTTCCATTCTTAGGTCTACTGCAAAAAATTATACAGTAATTCAGTTTAATCTTGCTTTCTTGTGTAAATGTCATTCTTTCTTACATCAATATATTTTTTTAATAGTTGAGGGTTGCTGGGGTGAATCAACCTGTCACGTCTAGATCGAAAGCTCAAGTTAACACCAGTCAGGTCCAGAAGAGCATCTATGCTAATGCTTCAAAAACTTCTGGGAAGAGTCTGAATGTGAAGGAGAGAGACGGTTCCCAACGAACAAAGCCAGAGAAGCAGTCCCCACAAGCTACAACTCCAGCTAGGCGTTCACTGCCTGGAACTCCAAAAGGAGTGGTGAGAAGTTGGAATTTTTTTTCTGCTAGCATATTCTTTCAATTCCATGTTTAAATTTACCTCCATCTGTTTCTAAGTCCTGACTGGTCTTCTATGTTCAGGATTCTGAAAATTTCAAGTCAAGAGTAGGTCCTGGGAATAAGAGGTGTGCATTGTTTGTTGTGAATTTAAACTAGCACCTGTCAGCTTCTGCGCTTAACCTCCTCTTTTTTCCACAGTGTGAAGGAGGTAACGGCAAAGAAAGTAGTCCAATCCCAACCTTCTGGGTCAAAGAAAGTTGAAACCAGGGCGCGTCAAAGCCCAAACAGGTCTTGAGATATACTGTATGGATGATCTTTTTAGTGTTCATCTTTTATCTGTTAGTTTATAAATAGGATACTTGTATCGCAGGCTTAATCAGGCAGCTGGTTCAGCTAAGACAGCCATGAGGTCAAGCACTGCAATTTTCAGCCTCAAAAGCAATGAACGGGCAGAAAAGAGGAAAGAGGTAAGGAAGTTGGTTGTTGGTTCAAATTTTTTTCATCAGTTGAGGCCCTTGAGTGATCTCATTTAAATTCCTGATTTCCATCTATGTCGTGGTTCATCTCTTTCAGTTTTTTACTAAGTTAGAAGAAAAGATGCACGCTAAGGAGGCTGAGATTAATCAAATTCATGCAAAAACACAGGTAGGTGACTAATCCAATTTTGTTATTATTACTAAAGTTGACATATAATTCTAGTTCATGCTTCTTCATCATATCAAAAGACAAATAGTGAAGTGGAAATGTACATCATTCTTGCACAAATTGTTTCCTTCGTGTGCCAAACATCGTCTCAAAGGAATGAGAAAGCCTATAATAGATTCACCATTCACCACTTACCTAATTATCAGTTGTGTGTATAATGTAATTCTTCTTTAATTCGGTGTGAATGAAATTTGATTAGTTACGATTATTTCAGGAGAAAACGGAGGCTGAGATAAAACAATTTCGCAGAAGCCTCAATTTCAAAGCATCACCCATGCCTTCTTTCTACCATGCTGCTGTAACACCTGCTTCCAAGGTATGTTAACTGTTTTACTATTTCTTGGTTTCGGGTGGTGTGTTATCTTTTGTGTTCTGCAAGTTTTTCACCTTTTCAAATTCAAACTTTAGCATTGGTATCTTACACTGTTTCCCCTTTTTTGTTTAAAACAAGTATATACTTACTGTACTGTGGATATATGAATTTGAATTAGCATAGAGATTAGATGCACACTTTTGTTCACTCTCTAGGTTTTTAACCGTGGTATTGCTCTTCAATATGATCAATAAATAAGAAAATGGTGTTTTTTCCTTCCATCTCAGGCTGCATTGCCCAAGACAAAGCCAGATAGCCTGCAACAAAAATTTACAAGGCCAGCAAGTGGTGCTTCCAGTAGGTCGCAATTGCCTTCCAGAGCAGGGAATGAGTCGTGCATCTCTGCCAGTGAATCTGTACAGACAACTGATCTACCTGAAGCATCATTGAGGACAAGAGGCTTCCTTACATCAGAGCACTCTGAAGCTTGCGATTCGCCACCAAGGAACAACCATGCAGAAGTTGTAACAAAGAGTGTTGTCACTGGCAAGAACGGACAAGAGAAGGCGAAGAGTACGAATTTACAAAGGCATCGAGTGTCAGTGGATGGTAAAGTGTCAAAGGATCAGAAAGTTGATGGCAAACCCAAAACAGTTAACCGTAGAAATGGCAGTGAGGTGGTGAGAAAAGGTATGAAAGGCATTGGAATTGGCAAGAATTCTGGAATGGGTCGTGTAGCAGTTGGTGTAGCATCTTGACACGAACTGTCCTCTTTAAATGGCTAAAGCCACTTTCATGTTTGCCTGTGATGGTGCCGTAATGTATTATACATCGTGTGATTCGAATAGAAATGGAAAGGTGATGGGAAACTAGACAAAGATAGGGCGTACTCCGGTGAACAACAAATGTGAGTTGCATTTCCTATGTAGTGTTACTTTGCATTTTCGTCTCTGCTTAAGGCAATGTACCATTTAGATGCAATATTGGTAATAAAATTTGTGTTTCCATGTTGAATTTCAAAGTTCTGTTCTGCTATACGGGACAATAGAACTTACCATTGCTGAGTCTTTATATTTAAAGTACAAATGAAGGATGAATCTTAACTATGTTATCCGTAATAGTAAGGGAATTCTAGTCTTCGATTAAAAACTGCATTGCACTTCTAGTAAATTTTATAGTTATTTCCTCTGTCTGTTTCTAGTAGATAATTACTTCATAGATAAGAATCACACTAATGACTTCTAACGTAAACGATGTGAATATCAAATCGCACACAAATACTAACATTAACATTTATTATTAATCAACTCAGTTGTCAAATTTCAATACTCGGAAAAAAAAGAGACTTATTACTGATTCACCCACTGTGAATGATCAGTGACTAACACGAGGATTATTAACTAAACAAGCTAATGGAATCTTGGTGATCAAGAACTAGAACAAGTACTGCATTGGAATTGGGAGCTTGCAGTGCATCAACCCGCATTTGAACATCGCCATCCTCTCCAACTCTTTCAGCTCTTGTTCTTGCCTCCCGCCATGTCTCTGTCGGAGATCCTTCACCAAACTTGGCAACGCGTAACATTGGCACTCCTCGTCCACCGTCTGCAGCTGCATGCAGCAAGGCATCACCTGCTCTGGCTCAGGAATTGGCTGTGTTTCAAGAACTGCTCGCAGCGGTACAAGTCCTTCTTCTGCACCATCTCCCTGCAGTAGGATCTTGATTCCAGGTTGGATGGTTCCTCTTCCACAACCACGGTGGTCACGGTGGTTTTGTAGGCAGAGACATTCGCTACGAGAAGCAAGAAAAGAGCAATGAGGGCAGTGAACTTAGCCATTGTTTTTTAAGTGTTTATAGCTTGTGTTTAGTGAATGAGTGAGTTGTTATGATGGGAGGTGATAGGAGCATTTTATATAGATGATTGAGTTGTGAAATTTTGATGGTTAATGATACGATCCTGACCTCATCACATGAGTACGCCGAGCCAACCGTGCCATTACCACCACCAATGCCGAGTGCCGAGATCATGGAGTTTCAAGAGAGGTTAATTCAACCTCTATACATGGAGACGGAGCAAGAGGCGCTGCTGGACGAAGCTGACCTACACAAGATGCATCTGAGGCTAGTGCCCACACCGCCAGCCGCACTAGTCGACTGTGCTCAAACCATTTGGGATCCAGGAAGCTCGGGACAGAAGGCTCGGAGTCTTACAGGAAATTTTAATGTGTTATCTTGCTTGTGTCCCAATTTTAGGACATTTGGACTAGTGGATTGTCCAAAAGCTCGAGTGCACATTTTCGCTGACAAGAGTTCTATTCGGATAAGGACTCTCAGACGCGTTAGGCAACACCGTCCGAACCATTTTGAGCATCGAGGTTCTGATCATAGAGATATGAACATTAATGGACCGATTGAGATGTTCGCTATCTATGGGCCAAGTTTGGAGACGTTTGAACGGGTAGATCGTCAGAAAGCCCATGACATTTTTGTTGACAGGAGTCCTATGTAGACAAGGACTCTCGGACCCGTCAGACAACTCTGTCCGAGCCGATTTGGACCAATGAGGCCCGGACTAGAAAGTTAGATGTCTTCCTCCATATTTGAGGATGGTAGATTTCGTAGTTTCAGCCCATTCGCACGAGCCGTTTGAAAGTTGACCCTAATGAACATTATCGTTGACATCATGTGCGTTGGACATCATGCGACTTGAGTATTCGGCCCAAAATGTGGCCAGACCATGTGGAAACCTTCCATATTTATTAATTAGTTTTTACTGTTATTAGAGTAATTGTACGAGTAGAAATCCTACTTCGTTTAACGCTTATAAAGCTCTATTTAAAGGAGCGATTTGCTATTTGTAAAACCACGGTTATTTTGATAATTTAAAGACTATGTCTTCAGAGATCGTAAATTAGGTTAAACGCATCCTTCCAAGATTCTTGCCATCAAATCCTCTGAACTTTCTTTGTTAAAATCCTATAAAAATCGTTTGGAGGAATTTGACCTCTCAAAAGAAAAAACAGTAGTAGTAAGAAGGGGGCTAGGGTTTCTGCTGAGAGATGCCCGGGAACAAGAGGCGTCGGAAGTCAGTGGAGTTGACACCGCCAACGCCACCGCCACCGCCAACGCCAACGCCGACTTTGGGGAAAACACCGCCGGCAACGGATTTGGCTTTTAAAGCTTTTTTTGATAGGTGTCCTAAGGAATTAAATATTGATGTTCGATTATCTCTGAACGAGCTCTTATACAGTGGTACTATCACCGATCCAAACAACCTGTTTAGAACTGAGGAATTGAAGCGATCTTGGGACATTAGTCTAACGCGTCCAGATGCTTACGATGAATTGTTGGCTGAGTATGTTATTTGGCGTGATCCGAGCGCGAAAGAGAAAGTCGAACGATATCTCAAATCTGCTGCGGAAAACAAAGTACGTTCATAATATTTAATTTTTGCTGCTTCTTTTTTTATTTTTACATTTTTTAGGAGAATTC
>NBIL01079614.1:0-19963 GCA_002752925.1 Viola pubescens var. scabriuscula | reverse complement strand
TTAAATTCTATAGAACCAACAAGCCTAAGATTGGGCAGAAGTTGGAATCACTTTTAAATCTAAAACAAAAAAGTATATAAATTGCCAGTATTCCTACAAAATGATTATAATCGATTAAAAAGGTGAAGATTTGTAGAAAATGGTGATACCTTGATCCCATTACTTGTTCTCCCTTTGCAACATCACGGAGTGAAACAAAACTTCTCCCGACCAAAAAACGGACGACAACTCCTGTGTCTCATTCTTCTGGTATTGAAAGAAACAATCTCATAATTGTTACGACTTATCAATATCTCCTCTTCGTTTAATGGGAATAAGACTGCCTTGCAACTTCCCTTATACATTATAATATCCTGGTCAAGATTCTTTGGCACAAAGTATTCAGAATGTTGACAAGGGCAAACACCAAAGTCCAGGATTTCTCAACGCCATACTCCTTCATAACCCAAATTTCCGCATTACCATTGTTTTGGAGTGCCACACATAGACAGCCATTGATGATTCCAAGCTGCGAAGTATAGTATTTCTTGAGCCACCGAGGGCGAGGCAGGGAAAACCTCTTCAACGTCTCATTCTCAGCATCAAAAGCACAAATCATCTCTTTCTTCCTATGACTCCACCAATGCATTGACCCATGCAGAAGAGGGAAATTTTGACGACAGTCCCAAATCACACAGCCCATTAGAGTTTGATCATCATTAATGATTTTCCACTCTCTAGTATTGCCAAGAGTATATATTCCGAACTCAATATAATCACCGCGTTGAACACCGAACGATACCTTATACTGATTTGTTTTGGCATTGAATCCCAAAGCAAATCCTGAATGACCAACGGTTGAACGGATTATAGGAGGGAGTGGAATGGTTACCCACTCTCCTCAAATTGGATTGACCACATGAACACTTAACTGTGAATCATGTTCTAACAAAAACAATCCATTGCAAGAATTGATCCAAGCAAAACGCCTTACCGGGAAAGTTAGGCTTGAAAACTAAAGTGAATTTTGCCGATCGAAGTTGATCGCTACCATCATCATCAACCAGAAACCGCTCGCATCGTACATCCGCTCTTTGGGCGAAGCTGCAAGTTGGAGTTTGATAAAAGATGGATCAGACGATAAACGAAACCAATCCATACAGACCCGTCTGCAAACCAACAGAGTTTGTATGGGCAATCTTGACAGTATGGTTATATCCAAACAGGATGGCAGATCCGAAAATTGGGTTATTGTACGAACACCATCCATATTGGAGCCTGGAGGAGGAGGAGGAGGAGGAGATCAGCTGATTAATTAGGGTTTGCGATCCTGATGGGATTCAATGTAATGATGTACTGGTGGAGGATTGTGTCGTCTCTTTACCTTACCAGAAGTCTTCGGTACATGTACATTTTCCACTGCCTTTTCCCACCCTGACTCACTAAGTGTATCAGCATAATGTACCTTCTTTCTTCTCCGCTTTCCCAAGACGACAGTATTGTTCTACTAAAAACTTTTAGCCTCATCCTGCTCATCGTCAGGTTTCAAATATGCCCATTCGGGTACCTCGTGCTCTTGCATGAGTTCTTCCTCCTCTCCTCATCCATCTCAAAAATACGGAACTCCTCCTCTGAACGAGCAGCAAGACGGTTGATCTCTCTCTCACTTGGCACATCTGCTCCAAGTGAGCTTGTTTCTCTACGCATGATCTCCTCTGACATCTCCTTGCTCTCCTCAGCTGCACAAGCAAGAACATTGCCACATTAATTGCAAGTTCAGTTCATCGGGAAAAAACACACATAGAAGGCAATATCCAACAAATAAAAGTAGACTCAGACATCATTGAAATGAAAAATGAAAAGCCCATGGTCACAAATGTCCACGAAATTCTTCTAATTTATCATGGTTTATAAGGCTGTAAGTGCTTTTACATAGCATGAAGAAAGCACGCTTGTTGAAAAATCATTGAGCTTCTAAAGGGTTTGTATATTAGACGAACATGCCTATTTGTGAATGAGTGCTTAGCCATTGGTAGAGCTCTAACAGAATTTAAGTCTTACTTTTTACAATTATGGTATCATCAAAATTCTATCCTATGGTTGAAACCCTGATTCACATTCACATACACGCACGCTGCTTTTTAAGATCAGCCCGCCACTAAGTCGTGAACTACTGGTAATGCCCCTACTTCAAAGCGCAAAAGGAAAAACTCCTTGCTTAAAGTATTTGAATGGTAGAAAACTGTGACAGATTGTTAAAATATTGCCAGAAATCCAAGTAACAACAAACCTGGATGTTCTATTAAAAAGTCCAGCCTGGATGACCTTGGCATCAATGCCCATCTTCTGCTTTCCACGTTCCAACATTACCTCTTCAACTGATCCAACACTAACCAGGAAAAAAACCTTAACTTCCTTCTTCTGTCCAATGCGATGTGCACGATCCTCTGCCTGCTGGTCCATTTGCGGATTCCAGTCACTATAAAAAATTATTACTGTATCTGCTGTTTGTAAATTCAGACCAAGACCTCCATCACGAGTGCTCAAGAGGAACAGAAAGTAAGGAGAGTCTGGAGCATTGAATTGCTTAACTAGATCCCCTCTTTCCGCAGTTTTTGTTGATCCGCCAAGTGTAAGAAACTTGTAACCGTGGATAGTTAAATAAATTCCAAGTATATCCATCAGACGAGTCATTTGTGAGAAAAGCAGGACCCTATGACCAGTTGCGTGAAGTTTAGGAAGTAAACGATCAAGCAGTTCAAACTTCCCAGACGCTCTTATGATTTCTTCCCTCTGCCACATATTGTATTTATCATCAAAAAGATATGGGTGATTACAACACTTTCTGAACTGCATTGTCCGGTTCTGTAGAATTTTTTATTCTCCAGATCCTGCAATTAGTTGTTTTCTTTGTAAGTTCAACCTGGTTAACATTATTCGATTTATTTTCACAGGATGCCAAAGTGTTAAGGAAACCTATCACAAGCTTACATTTAAATGAAACAATCAACAAACAGTTACATCAGATGAGGGCACAGAAACAAAATAGATGCATCAAAAAACAAGTACAAAAATCTAGTTACACATAAAACAGTAGCATCTCAATGATTAAGAAAGTTTCCGGTTGTCAAGCATTTTCTTTTAGTTTACTAGTAACTCAAAACTGAATTGTACTGGATAAGGGCGTAAAAGGTTTCGAGATGAGCCACAACTCCTTAGTCAAATAGCAGCAGTCAAGTATCTATCTAATGGCAAATTTCATGGCCGTTTGAAAAATAGCATATCAGCTTCTGTGAGTGAGAAAGGAGGAAGAAAGAGGAACTTTACCACCAGTGCTCATAGAAAACCAGGCATGAAATATAACTGGAGTCCAACTGACATCATAAATTTGGATGAGAAATCAACAAATTATGCAGAATGCAAACTTCGAAAGGTCAACTTCAAACAGCTATACTAATGCATAGCAAACAGCAAATTAACACAATACGCTTTATGAAGCTAGCCTAATACTCAATCACATCCTGGACAAATGAACAAAACTCAGCAATGGAGATACGAGGAATGCTAACAATTGGGAAACAGAATCCATCAACTAAATATAAACCAAGCCTTCACAAAATTTGTTCACTTTACGGATTCATTGCATATGATAAACGCTATCTACGCGAGCTACAACAAACTCAAAAGGCCTAAATTTTCCATATTCACACCGCAAAATCAAAGAACCCAGAACCCACCACAACAAGCCTAACCACAAAATTGCCAATCAAAATACATAAACTCAACAAAAGGGTAGTCAAATAACACCCGAAAACCTTCAAACCAGAGCAACATCATCAAATTTCCCTTAAAAAACACCAATCAGAACCATCAAACCGCTAAAAAGGAAAGGGGCATCTTGGAAACACGCACCAATCGGGATTCCACCGATCCCCCACTGTCCCCATCAGAATAGATCGAGGAAACGACATTGAAGAGGTGAGGAGGGAGAGGGATCGAGGTCACGAGAGACGACGTTGAGAGAAGAGATCAAAGACTTGGCCTTCTCGGAATGGTCGAAAGAGCGTTGCACCCGTCCGGCCATCAAAAGTTGATGGCCCTCTTAATCCGACGACGGAAACTATCTTGTGTACTGATGTTCCATAGAAGTGAGGTACTTAAACCATCAAAAGTGAAGAATGTTTTCTCTCTCCCTCCACTGTCCTTCCAAATCACAACCTTTTGAAGCAGCCCTTAGAAGCAGCCCAAGAAATCCTCAATTTCTCCATACCTCTCTTCATCGATGGTAAAAGCAAGAGACGTTTTCACTCCATCAGAGAAAAGCCACAAACCTCATTAACTATAATAATATCGTAGTCAGCCTCTTTAGCGCATATCTGCAGACGAACTTCGAGCTGGTTATCATATCGATCACACCTTTGTCAGCCCTGAATCTAGCAAGGCTCTTCACTGGAAGGTTTGATAGGATGCTTTCGCGGATCTCAACAGGCAGAGCAGTAGAAGCTGCTACTTCAACAAATCTTCCTTTTCCTTCCTCTTTCCCAGCTTCATCTTCATGAGACAAACTCACCTTCATTCCCTTCTCTTTAAGTCATTTTGAAGGATTTTGAAAGAAGGATTGGTTTTACAAGTTTGAGAAATCAATTAAAAGAAGAAACTCAAGGTTATAACGTACTGTATTGGAGTAATTAAAAAGCTTCTAACCAAGGGTGTATAGCAACTGAACCGAAGTGGAACCTTTGGTAAAATGGAGAACCAGACCGAATAAAATTCTCTATCTCTAAAAAAACTAAAAACTGAACCGAAAAGCTGAAAACTCATTTTATATATATATTTATATAAATATTAAATATATATAAAATACTTATTTATTAGTGTATCAATAAACAACTTTGGTTCTAATAGTTAAAAAATTAGCATTTTACCTTAACTTCATAGAGTTCTTTTCTTTGTCAAGAGAGGGATTTATTTTGTGTTTGGTGGCGCAGAGACGATGATGGAATGAGTGGGATTAAAAAGAATATACTCCCTCCGGCCCCTATTAAACGTCGTTTTCCTGCGGATTGTTACTATTTATAATACTTGTCATTATCTTGTTCGAAGCATATATTTTGTGCAATTTTTTTTTTTTTAATGTATCTTCAAATTGATGGTGACATAGTATTTGAGTAAAAATTAGGAGTAAAAATGAAATAATGTGGAATAAAATAGGTTACGTAAATCAACGGCTTATGGACTTTAACTATCCTAAAATTACGTTTAATAGGGACCGGAGGGAGTACTATTTGACGGAATGCATTCTATAATTACAGTACACAAACTTAAGACATCTTTGGTTTAATTGATTTAGGAATTGTGGGAATTAGCAATTTAATTTAGATATTTTTTTTTATAAGCATTTAATAAAATTGCAGACTGGAATTTTTTTTTAATCTGGATTTGTTTCTTACATTTCAAACCTTCAATTTCGGGCACAAAATTGTTTTTCATGGTATTGTCTGGAAATGAATGAAAACAAAAGATGAATAATTTCGCAATTCTAATTACATGATTTCTAGATTTTTACTGTCATGTTAAATATAAATTGGGAATAAGAGACTCGAATATTCATTCCTGTTATCACTCGTCTACTCTTTCTTATTTCTTTTTCGCTCTTTTCCTCTATCCGAGACTTTGTACTTTCAATCCGCACGCTCTTACATCGCGCGTACATGTCACGTGCCACACTTAATAACACGTGACAAAAGACCAGTTCAAGAAAAAGTCAACAAATAATACCATGATTCGTTAGAAAATGGGCCCATGCCCATGGCCATGTCAAGCGTTGAGTGCAAAGTACCTTTTTGCCCCAACGACCTCCTCTCCTTCCCGCCAGAAAAAACTTGTTCAAGAATCCCAGTCCAATAATAATAATACCATGATTTTGCAACAAATTTTTGAACAGTACAAGATACCGATAACAGAGCATTTGACAAGCAGAATCTACAATACCTTAATTATAGAATGAATAATAATTCAGTTCTGATCTGATACATGTAAAGATAAGAATGAAAGTACGAACAGAGTTACAGGTCCTGATATCGTTTTCTATTCCAAGTAAACCTGTCCTGTCAAACAAAGATGATGTAGTCATGAATCATGATACACTTCATCTGGTAGCGCTATAGACTGTTCCGTCTCTGAGTTAATCAAAATCCTTCATCACCTGTTACGTTCCTGTTATGCTAAGGAATCAAACTCACAGCAAAGTCCTATAGAACAAGCCATTCTCAGGTATAGGTGTAGCCTGCAAAGTTCGATCTCATCCTTCCAACAAAGGAATGCAAAAGCTACAGCGTCTCCACTTCAGTCAAGGCTTAACATCACAGAATACACTGAACCACCATTAACACCGATAATAAGTTTGGGGCATACCTCAGCATGCCCACCTCTGTGATTTTGAAATCTTGGTAAAAGATTGAATTAAAGCACCACCTTTTAACATTGCGCGGACAGTTGATGTCAGAAGAAACTAAAACTGCTACCCGAAAAGTAAAGAGTGATGCTTAGGATACTAACAGTTTTGCTTATATGCTAGCACATGCAATTCACTTATTCACTTAGGAGTTATTATTATCTAACCGAATTAAAAATAGTCAAATCATTGCATTATTCAAAAGTGAAAGAGAGAGACTATGTGAAAGCAACTGCTGTGGCAAGGTTAAAAGTTTTACCATGTCATTCAAGAATTGCAGGTGACAATCATCACGTGGTAAGTAATTGCAGTTGGGTTTGAGGTGAGGGGTTAGGGGTTAGGGTCATAGGTGAAAACAATAATCCGATGGTCATCCTCTTACATACAATTTTGTTTAGCTCCATGTTTATCTACCTGGTCTGGTCCAAAGTAAAGTTTCAATAAATGCTGTTACGAACCATGGTTTGCGTCATACTACTCTCTCTGCTATATGCGGTAGGGGTCTAGGGGGGAGAGTATACCTACCTGCCTACCTGATCAAGTTCAGTTGAAACACACAAACTTATTGAAGTGTAAACAAAAGGACCTTGCTTTTTGGCCACCATGTTGGCTAGCCACCACCCTTTTTCACCTTTGAATGAAAATGATTTAATCTCATCCATTCAAACTAGATAGATTCTATGGATGGGATTAAATCACTATAATCCAATGGTGAAAATAGGTGGACATGGTGGCCAAAAATCATTTCCCTAAAAAATATCCCCAAATGCATAAAAACAAGAGGCTTTTTGTGTGCATATGCGAGACCTCCCATAGAAGCATAACGAATCATTAGAAACCATGATGAAAGATGTACAGTTATTCCACTTCTCAAATAAGCCAGGAAAGGTTTCAACTTCCCCACAGAAGATACAGTGAACATCATATCCAGGAAAGTAAACTTTTACCTTATATATTTTTTGCGCACCGCACCAAATGGTTGCATGAACTGCAAAGATTGGGCATTGTAGTACCATCTGCCCATTGATTGCAAATTAGTTAAGTATATACAGTGAAAATACAAAGAAAACAGAAGGCGTGTAGGTCAATTGATAAACCAACACATAGGTCTGCTGCAAAGTGACTCCTAATTCCTAAATAACGAAAATCTCAGAAAATCGAGCAGAAGTCCTTTGTTGAGTCAGAAACCATAAGAAACTTCAATCTATAAATCCACAAAAGAATAATAAATAAGTAAATAAATATATTCCAAATAAAATTGAAAGAAAAAAGAAACACATTAGTATAAGGAAGAAAAAAACTCTTGTATAAACTGCTTAAGCATTGAGATGATACGTTACATACCTGGAGGTTAATTATAGAGAGTGATCAGGATCAGCTAGATAAGAAAATCTCAAGGTCAACAATTCTACAAAGAAACCAGAAACTTCCCAAAAAATTTCATTTCCATTTCATTGATGGTAATAAAAATAACAAAATGGTGTGCTCTTGATGGAAAGCTGATCAGTCACCACTATATATCAGTATTCAACCGCCTGATGATTTTTTCTCCTCTTTGGATATTTTCTTTTCTAAGCTCCAAGTAAACGGAGCCAAAAGAATATAGAACTGACTTGGAACAAAACCTCCCATACTGTCATCGGACAAAGATATTATCCTCCTAGCCAACCCGAAGACTTGAGGGTGAGCATAACAATCAAAAACTACATTTAAGAAATCTGCAATCAATAATGCTTTGTACACATGTACAGAGAGGTATGAGCTGTTGGTCGCCTGCATCTTTGCAGGTTTCCAATTGCATCTCTAAATGGCACCTTTTCCCTCCTACTTTTTCTGATGCTGCTCGGTGGGAAACAAACCAGAAAATCACACAATATATACAGGATTGTCTCAGTCTTTACTACGGTTTATTGCCTCCATTGCAAGCTGAACCAAACGTATGAACTCCTCTACATCTTGGAAATTAAAAGCAATCACCTTCTTAACAGAATCAATAAACTCTCTTCTCGGAGCCTCTCCCAAAAGTACACTAGCAGCTGAAAAAGCATCCTGGGACCTTTTTGAGGCCTCAAACGCAAAGCTTACAAACTGTGCCTGCAAAACAATCAAACAGTGGTACTTTCAGCTTCCTGCACGGCCTCAAGCACAAGCTTGAACACATTGGGGAGGATACACCCACAAATGAATGTTAGCCACCAACTCATGGGATAACTTGATTGTCTTAGAACTCATTCTTAAAAATAAAGTTATGCCAACCACCATTCTGCTAACAAAGTATAAGAGTACCCAAAAAATATAAAAGCAACTAACAGTGTGTAACAAACATCATAAAGCCACTGGCTGACCATTGACATTTTCTGCTCCGAAATGCCAGGAAATATCTATCAAATATACCCTGGCAAAAGCATCCTAAGGAAAGGTGTCTAAAAAAGTATACATAAATGAGTGTGTAGTAATGAAGTTTCCATCAATACAATGCAAAGATAGTACAGGAAAATAAATAATAAAAATTAAAGACAAAGGCAAGACCATACATCTTGTAGAATTAACTTACATAGTCAAGCAGCCCAAGCAAATTTGAGTGATGCCGAGCAAAAAAGATAGGGTTTCCAGCAGCATGAGAAACGGTTCCTTTAACAGTAGGCTTGTCTGCTGTTGCTTGATTATACAAGTTATCAACATCTGATGCAGAGGATGATGGTGATTCACCTGAAAAATATCCAAGAACAGAATGTCAGAAAATAGTAAATTTCAACAGGTCCTCCCAGTGTGAATGCACTTGTAATGTAAAAAGGCAACAGATGAGAGTCTTAGTCAGCTAAGTCTATTACCCAAAATGTTCTACAAACAAACAGAAACAAAAACCTAAATGCTTTTCCAATGATCTGGCTACAAAAATATATTTCCACTAGTAAATTAAAGATCCAAGCCCCTTAAAGAAAACTACAAGGAGAAACAAAAGTATTGACTGAACAAGGTTTTATGCCCCTTAAGTAATTTTCTATCAAATTGCCATTTTGTGGCAAAAGTATCAACTTAATTAGTCGATCAAAGGCCTAAATACCTTGCTTATCGAAAACTTTTTTTGTGCTAAATACCTTAATGTATATTTTTATTCAACAAAGAAGTTAAAATAAATTTACAGTAAAAACGTAAATGGAATTACTTTTAAACAACCAAAAACATCATTCTCCATCATTTATTCAAATTCAGATATTTTTATTGAACCAGAAAAGAAAAAAAATATTCTTAAAAAAACTCCGTTATCTTAAAAAAATTATGCTGTTGGAAAAGAGTGAATTTCATCAGAAAAGAAAAAAGGAATTACCACTAAACAACATAAAGGATCATTATTTACCCTCTAAAAAAAATTTGTTGAAAAAATTAAAACTTGAAGAATATTTTTTTCTCAAAAACGGATTATAAAAAATTCTAAAAAAATAATTTAAATTAAAACTAATTTTACCAGAAATCTTTTAGCAACATGTTTTTCAAATTATTTAAACGCACAACAGAAAATTATGATAACATAATTGTGAAGCGTCAAAGCTCCATTGTAGCCAGTTAAACAATCTCATAATATAGGCATGCTACATAAGGATACAAAAAAGTAAAAACAAAGAGGTGGAATTATCACAAAACAAATACAAATCAAAAAACAGCTTCATACAAAAGAACTACTTGAAGCCTTAATTTATTACCTTGGGGAATCATTTGCAAACTTGCTTGCAATTCAGTCTGCTCTCTCATGGATGTAGAATTTTTGCAGGAAACTATCCTCCAGTATGCTACCTCCATGCATTTATATGCCAAAGCAGTGGCAGCCTTATCACCCTGTCTTTCATATTCAAGGGCACAGCATCTGCCAATTAAAGAAGTAGAGTCTTGAGCCAAACAAAGCCGTACAGATTCAAAAGCAAAAGACGCCTTCATGGAAAAATTGCATGATAATGGCTTCAAAACATCAAATCATCTATAATATTGACAATTCAGAAGTAACATCAACAGCATGAACTAGCTGATTGGATTGACATCATCAAAGCAATAACAAGCTTCAATGGTCGCACAGTTTTCATATAAAAAAACCATCATGTGAACACCACTACAGAGCAAGGCTTTGTATAACTCTTTTTGTATCGTCACTATTTTGAGACTTATGATAACCAGAATCAAGTTTCAGTGTCCTAATATTAACAGGAAAAATTAAATTTATTTGACTGTCACAGACACCAAAACCTCTGAAGACTGGCTAAACCATGACATCAAGTAAGATCAAGGAAGAAATGCTGCCAAGAGCAAGATTCTATCGATAGCACCCATCATATATCATAAAGAATCACAATTTTTGCAGAGAATTAATCCTTTTTGTATGATTCTGAAAAATGTTCACTCACTTGCACAGTGTAGCTGTAATATTGTATGCTTGAATTTGATTCATCTCCCCTAGCTTGCGAGCCTCACCACTGCAAGATTCAAGAAGACAAGCTCCAAGAAGAAACTTAAGGGCAGCTTGGAAGTATGCTTCATTGCTTTCCAAAGGAAACCCAACGCTCTAAAAGACCATTCAACCACAGCAACAATCAGGACAAACAAAAACACAACAGCAATTACCTTGCTACTGCACAATAGCATGTTAATCCAATAAATAAAACCCAACTGAACAAGAGCCACTGAAAGTTTCTTAAAAACAAACCTTAAGACGGTCTGCCAAGTCCCTCGCATCTTTGGCTTCTTTCAAGACTTTGGACATAGTCTGGCTGGAGGCATCTGTTTTCCTAGGACTCGAAAAGTTAAGATCTTTGACCTCTCTCATATCACAAACATGATTTTCTGAGTTTTGGCGTGCACTATTCTTGGTAACGGCATTTCCACCAAGGTTTGATGCTTTTGTTCCATCACTATTGCCACAGACATGAATGGGTATCTTATTAAATGCTTTTTCTGGCAGGGATGTGTGAAGCTGAACTTCCTGTTTACTTTCCCAGCCGTAATGCGAGAATATTTTTGGTGTCCCACTAGTTAATTCTTTTTGTAACGGCTCCACTTTAGTTTCGCCTTCAAAATCCTTTACTGAATTCTGATTGGACGCAGAATTCAAATCCCTGCCACAAAGGGCACCCAATTTTGAATCTGAATCATCATAGTCTTCAAGTTTTAACCCACTTTCCATTTGGCTATCTTTTGAGTATTGCCCCTTAGCAACACTCCTCCGAGTATGAACCTTCTCATCCTTACTTGACTTAGCGCTTGAGGTATCAAGGATATCACGTTTGCCTATTATATCCGCATCAGAGAAGTTCTCAAGAAGAAGATCACTAGAAGACTTGTGATCCCTATCAGGGGAAGATTTAGCTCTCAAACTGCTTTTGAGATTAGAATCCTGATCAAAGTATGGAGAAAATTTAAGAGGCTCAGGATAAGAGCTGCCAGAAACTTTCTCCTTCTCTATTGCAGAGCAATTAATTTCACCATTACCTTCCCCTTTCCAGCATCTTCCACTACCAACTCTGGAAAGATCACCATTCATAACCTTAGCAGATAAAGTAAGCTTCTCTGGATGTGGCTTCCTCAAAGGAGATGAGGAAACTGAATCTACTGGAGAGCCTCTCATATTGGCAACCATCTCTTTGGATTTAAGTGAACCTGAAACCTTTGAAGAGCTTGAAGTAACTGTACCTGAAACTTGTCCAGATTCAAAGTCCTTTCTCAATGAATCCATACCATCCAAAGTTCGTTGACAAACAATCTTTCTTCTATGTTTTGTAGGTTTTTTATCTTTACCCACGGTTCTGCTGTCTTCCATGTCATGAGATTGATCTTCACTGCCTGACAAGAAAATATGGGCTGCTGTGCCATTTTGGTTTAAGTTGTCAGTGACACTTATTATAACAGAATCCCTAAGCACATTCTTTGGAGCCTTAGTTTTTTCTACTTTCTTAAATCCTTTTTTGCTGATTTCCTCCACATGTACATCATTCTGCTTGTCTTGGCACTCCAGCAACTTCCTTTTCTTCACAGAAGCCTTCTCTCCATTGCCTGTTCTTATATCCAAGTACTCACCATCTGTTGAAACCCCAGCTTGGTCCTCAAGCCTCTTTGCAGAATCTGGCAGTCTGTCCTTTCTATGACACTTCCTACCTTCCATTTGCTTACTTGATGTCATCATATGATTTCCCCTTGCCTTGGTTGCTAAATTACTTTTCAGAGTGGGATCCAACATCCCAGTGCCCATCTTAGAGTCCTGGTGTTTATCAACACGGTACAGATCTCCTCTCTTGCTCTTCTTAGAAGATCCATATCCATACTGATCAGGCACCCTCTTGTTTTTCATCTTAATGTGTTGCACACTGGCCCCTGATAAACATTACAAAAAACAAATCACATGCTAGTACATCAAAGCTTCTCAAGGCACGAGGAATGACTTTTCCCAAATGACCCACTTACCTCCATTCAAATGATCATCCCGTTTTGGTGTGTTCTTTTCTGCAACGAAGCTGTGTGACTTACTTGAATGTTTAAATCTGAATGTGTTCACAGCATTTAGTCCTGGCAGAGGATGATTCGTATCATTAAAGCCTTTCACAGATTCCTCGAAGTGATTCTTTGTGGAGTTCAGTGTCTGGATCAGGCCATGGGTGCTACCAGGTTTTGCTGGTTCCTTCAAACTGCATTTTTTCTTTCCCGAACAAGTATGAGAATCAATAGTCTGGCAGTTGTGCTCAAGATGTTGAAGATATACTGGATTCGCTCCTGAGGAAATTCTGGTGCCGTCATTTTCCAGGCTATGTTTTTGGTTCAGTAAAGTGGTAGCATTTGTCGTTTCTTCCTCACTGATGTCACACCAGTTCAATCCAGGCCTATTTACATAATTCAAAAGTTCTAAAATTAGATAGGAGTGGATATGCATGCATACATACATACATACATACATGCATTTGGATGTACAACAAGCCTACATGCACACATACAAATAGAGGATAGTGCCTGTTTTTGTCATTGATAAGGACAGCAAACGCTACAGTAGACTTTGTTCAATAGAGTTCAGATGTCTAAATTAAAAGTGATGATTTGTGCGAAAGATACTATAAAATGCAAGAAGTTAAACCCAGCACATCACTAATTTTCACTGAATATAAAGAATTTCATGTGCACGTGTGAATCGAACATGAGACTGAGACTTACAGCCAGTCCATCATGCTACATATCCACTCAACAGGGAGTTGTTTTGGCTTTACGCAACTGAGTAACAGTCGCCATTTCTTACAAATGGTACATTCGACCCAATTGTCGCTAGGATCAACTTCAGAAGTAACTGCATTTTCTGTAACGGGAGGATCAACCACACTCTTCACAGGACCCTCGCCGTCCACATATTTGGCAGGAGGCCCTGATGTAGGTCGGTTGTCAAGTATTTTGCAACTAATATTTCCCTTTAACTTGTTGGTAGTAGACACACTCTGTTCTCTAGGAAAATCATAAGGGCAAGAGTCCCTTGCCCTATCACCAGACAACCTCTCCCAATCAGCTAATTGATTCAATTTTGTGTCCAAATGATCTCTATGATTATCTCTGACCTTAATAATATGCTTCTGTGACTTTTGTCTGTGCATCTTATCTTTAGTTAAGGCAACACCATGCGCACCACCCAGTGTAACTTTTGATTCAGAGCTCACACCAATCCTTAAGCATTCCTTTGTTGAAGCATCTGCTGCACTTTTGCTCTTTCTGATACACTGTGACTTCTTAATACCAGACAATAGTTTTTCCTTACCAGAAGACATGGTGGCTTCATGACGCACATGAGACGTGGCTTGCTTATGGATCTTTTGTTTTGAAGGTGCTACAGATCCACCATTCACATCTTCCTTACATTTGGATACAATGAAGTCAGCTTTTAAAGGAGCAGACCTTTTGCTTGTCATGAACTTACCTGCGCTCCTGAAACCTACCTTAGCATCCTTATCACATTCTACTGCATTGAATTCCAAGAGATTTTCCACAGAACTACTTTGATAATTTATCTGCCCACTCCTTCCATTATTCTTGCTCGATGAGGATCTTAAGGAACCCTCTTTCACAAATTCACCAAAAACCAATCTATCCTTCACCACATTGCCCTTAGCATTGACATTTTCTATGTTCTGGTCTACAGGCATTACTGTGCCGTTCTCATAGATGATACCATTCCCCTGCCTCGCTTCTGCTGCCTTTTTACTCTTCCCCGGCAATTTTGCCTCCTCTTTTGGCAGTTCCCACTTCCCAACATCAGTAGCCAGTTTATTTCCTGACAGATGAGAATGCTCTTGACTACCCTTGTTGGACAGAGGTCTAGTCTCTTTGGAGTTTTCTTCTCTTCTTGTCAAGCAAAATAAACTCTCATGAAGGGGTGATATCAAGGCACACCCAGGCACCGGGAAGGATGTCATAACCTATTTTGAACAGGCAAGCGGTCTCATTTAGTTCATCCTCTGCCAGTGAACAGAACATCAATAAAGAAGTTAAAATAAAAAAGCTTTACCCGAAGAATGCTGGTAGGAGAATCTATTGCTTTTGAAACAGAAAGCACGCCAACACTTTCCTCCGCATTGTTCCCCAATGAAGATGACAGAGAGTTGTCAAGCCCGAGACCACTATAGATAGCAGCAACTTTTTGCACCCTGTTATCAGAACCCACCTTTATTCGCACCTTTAGTGTTCTTTGGTCGGATTGGTTTCCTGATTTCTTTGAATTTTCATTCTTCGCAGACGAATTAGGGGCAAGAACAGAAGCCAAGTTGGAGCCAAGCTTGCATGAAACATCTTGGGATGCCACAGCTGAATTATGGTGTTCATTGGCACTGTGAAAAGCAGTTCCAAGCCTTAGAGATGAGGGTGCATTTGAGGGAGCAGTTAAGCTCTGGGAGCCACCCTGAATGGTAATACAATTTACAGACCTCGGTTAAACTAGAACTTCCGTATCTTTACATAAGTTCCCTTTGTATCAAACTATCAAAGTATACTAAGGGAAATTACGACATACCTCCTTTGGGAAACAGTTAGGAGATCTTGGTATGCAGGGGCTTGTATAGGAATTCTTTGGAAGTGACCAAACAGATGGAGAGCGCTCATGGGAAGGCAAGAATGAGCCATATCCACCAAATTTAGACCCTGCCAAGTAAAATTCTAAGTGATGTACCATCATTGTCAGGTAATCAAGACATGGCTTAGTCATCAAGGTTCACATACCCAAATTCTCTGCAGAATATCCACCCTCAAACTCTTTTTGAAAGTGGCCCAACACATTGTGAATCTTCTCATCCTTCAAGAAAATAAATTTGTATTACTAATTTTACATACAACCATGGACAATAACACAACCAACTACTGGCAATGTTTGATCAGCTGAGAAGGGAAAGACAAGATCATTTATTATTGCAGTTCAATTCATATGGCCTATGCAATGTCGAGCGGTAATATCGAGTGGTGAATCCAAACAAAGTACATCCATGAATTTTTCCAGCTATTTGTAAGGCATTTCACCTATTCTCCTAGCCAATAGGAAAACTAAATGGTTCAAACAGAAAGACCAATTGGTGAAGCAAAGGATAGAAACTAATCATTAAAAACTATAATCTTTTTCTTTGATTCGCTTTTCATGCATTTTTCTTATCAAACCGACCACCAATTCCTATGGTATAGATTTCAACTCTGATGCATATCATAGATATCCTGTCACAAGTTTAGAAACTACATCTTACCCCCAACTTAAACAATTAATCAACACTAGTTGTCAAGCAACTGTATAAAACTTAATTGAGACCATTACCAGCACACTAATAGCAATTAAGCACAGGACTCAACTTCGACAACAAGCACGTATCATCAGAGTCTTCATCATTGAAAAAAAGCAAACATCATCAAAACCAGCACTTACAATGTAGGACAAAGCAACATCAGGGTCTATATTGTTCTTGTCGTCAACATCATTCTTGTAACACCAATCCTCACCCTCTTCAAGCTCCGAATTCTCCTCCATTTCCCCGCACACACCCAAAAAATCGAGAAACAAAACCCCAACCCTAACTATCAAATCCTAAACCTATAACCAAACCGGAACCGGAACCAAAACCGCAATACACCTTGCCTAAAGTCCAACATTACTTAAACCACTACAAAGAACTCAGTAATTAGTAAACACCTTGTGCGGGGGAATGAAAGCAAACTCTCATTGCAATAATAGTGAGACCTAACGGATTAATTATTAATTGATTGATTAATTCAATTGGCGGGGCAGAAGACGACGATGATCGAACGGTGGAAAACAATCCGACGAGTAGAAGAATGTGACTGGTAAACGTGGTGCGGCTGCGCTACAGCGGCGGGTCCGATTCCGCTCTTAATTTTTGCAGAGTTTTCAACCGATTGATTGATGCGTGCAGAGAAAGAAGGAGGCTGTTGTTTTGTGTTTTTTTGGGGCTCAAGTCTTAACTTTGTTTTTTTCCCGTTCTTTTCTATTTATTAGTAGTAATTTAGTATTAGTATTTTTATTTTTATTTATGTTTATTGTTTATTACCCCTTTTTTGTTTAACTCCTTAAGTCGGTGGAGCGTGGGAGGGGTGCGCGTGGGTGCACGGAATGGTTGACGAATGTATTGAAGGAAACGGCACCGTTAGGTAGTAAAGAAATAAATTAAAATGAGCATTGACTTTTTTATTGGTAAGCATTAGCGTATGTGAGGTTTTACTTTTACCACCGTGAATGACGGAAAATTATAACTTTTTTTGTTGGAGAAAATGTTAAGTGAAAAAAACCCATAAAATTAACTTTAATTAATAACTTGAATACAATTGAACGGAAATAAAAATAATAAGCTTTCATTATTGTTTTTTTCTCATAAAATTACAAGTTAGTAGATTGAAATACGAGATATGACCCCTTTCTAATTTACAAAAAATACTATTAAATTATAAATTTGTTAGTAACTAAATAATTGACTATAATGTAAGAAAAAATTATTCCACCGTATTCAACTATCATTTCTAGATATTCATGTGTTATAAAATTCATTGAAGTGATTTTATAATACATTATGGATTCATCCTGTGTAACATGCAGCATTAGTTCATTTTTTATGGTCGGTCCATTAAAGTGTAAAATATTCTCATTAACTAATAATCCGATGCAAAATAATCAAACTAACTAATGACAGAAATAGATGATTTTTTCATTAAAAATCTTTCAATGCGATCTTCTCCATAATGATTGTTTTAAGACTCGAACATTATTTTTTCGTTTGAGATTTTAGATTTCATCGCGCAATCGGCAGTGAAAATATATGTTAACTCCATACATACCAAACACATTTCTAATTGTCTACCATTGGCACTGAAAATAATGGAAAAAAATAAAAATATTATTTACCGTCATTCTGAGCAACTATCCATTTCCACTCATTAAATATTAAATTTTAAAAATATTATTTATTTTTTTATTTTAAAAAAAAAAAGAGAGGACAAGAGGAGTGCTAGGAATTAGGAACATGACATTTTTTATAGAAACGTTGTTGGTTGGGATTTCAAAATTATAGAAACGTGACATTTTTTATAAAACTTGTTAGATGGTGAGACGAATTCCGGAGTGATTTTAGTACGGGAGGGAAATTGAGTGGGTAATTAAAAAGGAGAGAAAAAATAGGAATATGTATCGGAAAAAATAAGAAAATTAAATAAAGGAAATTGAGATAAAAATTAGTTAATTAACTTAATTTCACTCAAAAGTCAATTGATGATTACCCTAATTAGAAAGAGAGTGTTAAATAGCAACGGACACTTACTCGGAGCGACCGTCCTTATCATTTTTCATGGAACAGATTACGGGATGCTATATTTCTAAATTTAGTGAGACATGACCAATTATATTAGTGCTAATGGGCTGAGAAATTACACAGCCTACCTAGACAAACTAAGGCCCAATAAAACATACTAACAATTAAGACCAAATAAAGCCCAAGAGATGGCAAAGGATTAAAGCCCAAAAAGAGCCAGAGCCGAAATGGTATGAATTTCAACGTTATTTATTTTTTGGCTAAAAGAATTTCATCAAGTTATGGTACAAACAAATTTGGGTTTAGCATTAAACGGGCATGTTGAATCAATTGAATTTTCAACCACGTTATGTAAAGTATTAATCAGTAATTTTTCAATGATTTAATAATATTTTTGACCCCTCGACCCTAATTTTCTTTTCGTTTAAATTTAGCCTTTATGCTTCTTGTTTATTAATTCAGAATTTCGGATTCTTCACCTAACGAACGGCGTTAGGGGCATGCATGACTGTTAATAATATTCTTGTAAAAAAAAAATTGACTGTTAATAACATATACGTGACATCTTTATATAATTTCTGACGATGTGATACACTAAATCTATATTCTCTCGCGCTTAATTAAAGACGGATATTTTATTTATTAATTATTAAAAAGAACTAGATTAAAGCCAAACGTTAATTCCGATAACCAATCACAATGGAGAGAAAGGAAGAGAGAGAAAGAAATATAACGGACACGGGCCGACCTTGTAGCAATTCAGCGTCAGCCGCACGTGTCAAAGATGCCAGAAAGTCTACCCTGTTAAACCTCTCTCTTTCATTTCTTTAAGAAGTGTAGAAGAATTGTTTTTCCAGTTAACATGATCCATTTTTTCTTTTCTTTTCAATTACAAGTAGTATAACTTAATTCATAAGGTATGCGAGCTTGATTCATTAAGTCTAATTAAACAAAAAAGAGTTGGTTAGAGTAAAAGTAAAAATTCTTGTTCGAGTAGTATATAATGTATGATTTGATATGAATCGGTGGTATCTCAACGATAATTATTTCTTTTAGATATATAAACATATTAGAATTAGAATTATTAGAAGGAAGAAATCAATGATTAATAAACCTCTTTTTACCAAAGGCAGATACCCTTTTCTCCTTGTCTTTCATTTTCACCGTCGCATAATAAAAACAAACTATAATGATTCACTAACTTCCTTTATTCTTTTGTTTTCTTTCTTTCTTTCACTATTTACGATTCCAAAAATTTAGATTCGATCGTATCGTTCTTCTCTTGACATTACCTCCGCTCACATTCTTTTTATAATAATTAATAAAAAATTGTTAATAAATTATTAGCAATAGTTTATTTCTAGGGTTTCGATTATTTGTTATTCCTAATTCAGTCACTACTCCTGGATTTCCAATCCCCATTCAAACGTGTAAGTCCTGTTTTGCATTCTTAGAGTTAGGGTTGCAGCTCATTCAATTTATTGTAGCTAACTAAATTGTTTGGTTCAATTTTCTGATGCAGGAGGTACTTTGGTTTGAAGGGGATTTTGGGTTTTTTCTTCAAATAAATTTTTGAGTGGTGGGTGGATGTTTGGGATGGAATCTGCGAGGGAAGGAGTGGGGACTGTGCTAATTCCGTTTGTGTGGCCGCATGGTGGTGGAACTGTGTTCGTCAGTGGTTCTTTTAAAGGGTGATGCTGAAATTCTATCCCTTTTAATTCCCCCC
>NBIL01079543.1:0-11351 GCA_002752925.1 Viola pubescens var. scabriuscula | reverse complement strand
ACCACTATCTACAATCCATTGCAGGTATTGATAAGTTGACTTATAAATTTTATCTTTGGTGGTCTCGACACCCATCATCCCGTTTTTACATGGGACCAGAAATTGGTCCTGGTCCCGGCCCGGCTAAATCGTCCGGGTCCGGGACCAGACCCAGACCGGAATTTTTTATTATTATTATTAAATGTATTTATTTTTCTGTTTTCTTTTCCTTTATTTTTCCTTTTTCTTTGTAAATTAATTAATTTGTTAAATATACAATTTTGATAATCAATGGGCCGTAGCCCATTTCTCCTATTTCTTTCTTCTTCCTCCTTTCCATCCTCTGTTCTTCTTTTTTCTTCCTCCTCTTTTTCATTCTCTTTTCTTCTTTTTCTTTTTGTTTCTTCTTCCTCCCTTCCATTCTTAGCAGCGTCGGCACGACGGTGGTGGTTTTGGTGATGGATTTGATGATTTGCTGGGCTGGTGGGTTGGAGATGGCAATTTGAGAGTTTGGGTGTATGGATTAGGTGATTTTAGTGATGATGCTTGGTTGATTTTGGTGGATCGGGCTAGATTTTGGTGATTGGGATTTGGTGGTGTGGCTGGCGGGTGTGTGGCTGCTGTGTAGAAGAAAGGAAAGGAGAAGAATGAAATGAAAAAAAAATTAGGTTAGAAGAATTAATTAGAGGTGTCAATCCAGGACCAGACCCGGCCCGACGCTAAACGGGCCTAAAAATTGGTCCCGGTCCCGGCCCGAATTGCGGGGACCGGGTCGGGTCCACGGGTCCTGGACCTGGATTGACACCTCTAATTAATTGAGTGGGAGCTTTATTAATTGTTGATAAATGTTATTTGCATATATTGTTGTAGATCAATGGCTGCTAATAACAATCTGACACATCTCTGCGATCTGTCCTTGAGAATGACAAGCTAACTGGTCCCAATTTTCTTGACTGGTTTAAGAACCTAAGAATTGTTCTTAGGAAAGAAAGAAAATTGTATGTCCTTGAGGAACCACCTGTTAATGCTGCAAAAGCTATAAGGGATGATTACACGAAATATTCTGGTGATGCTCTTGATGTTGGTTGTCTTATGTTAGCCACCATGAGTTCAGACCTTCAAAAGGATATGGAGCACATGGGTGCCTTAGACATAGTCAACAATCTGAAGGAAATGTTCCAACAGTAGGCAAGGTAGGAAAAGTTTGACACTATCAAGGCTCTGCATTTATGCAAGATGACTGAAGGTACATCTGTGAGCATTCATGTTATGAAAATGAAAAGCCACATTGATCACCTTGAGAGACTTGAATATCCCATTAGTCAAGAGTTGGATACAAATTTGATTATGAATTCCCTTACTGGTAAGTTTGATTAGTTTGTTATGAACTATAATATGGAGAATATGGAGAAATCCATTTCTGAGTTGCATGGGATACTGAGACTACTGAATAGAATATCAAGACAGCGTCTGCCCCTATCTTGATGGTTCAGAAAGGAAAAATGGATGAAATGGAATGACAATAAAGGTGGCTACAGTAAGCCTAAACCTAAGCCTATGAAGAAAACAACAAATATTCTAAAGGTTGGAACTTGCCATTTCTGCAATGAACCTGGTCATTGGAAAAGAAATTGTAAGTTGTATCTGGAAGATGTGAAAAAGAAGAAGATTAGTGAGACTACTGCTTCAAGTATTTATGTTATAGAAATTAATCTTTCTATTCCTACTTCTTGGGTATTGGATACCGGTTGTGGTGCTCACATTTGTGTAAATGTGCAAGATCTAAAAAGAAGTAGACCTTTGAGAAAGGGAGATGCAGACCTACGAGCTTGTAATGTAGCAAAAGTTGTTGCCAAAGCTATAGGAACTTATGAACTATTTATGCCTAGTGGGATTGTTTTGGTTTTGAACAACTGTTATTTTGTTCCAACTTTGAGTAGGAAAATAATTTCGGTTTCTTGTTTGGAACAAGATGGATTTGATTTGATTATTAAGAATAAGAAAATTTCAATTCTTCGGGATGCTATACAATATGCAAATGTTGATTTACATAATGACATTTATGTTCTAAAGCTTAATGTTCCAAATGAACAACCCATTTATAACATATCTACCAATAAGCTTAAATCCAATGATTTAAACCCATCCTACCTATGACATTGTCACTTATGCCATATAAATGAGAAACACATATCAAAACTCCATAAGGATGGATTTTTTAGTTAATTTGATTTTGAATCATATGACACGTGAATCTTGTTTGTTGGGAAAAATGACAAAGAATCCCTTTACTGGACAAGGTGAAAGGGCTAGTGATTTATTGAGCCTTATACATACTGATGTATGCGGTCCAATGAATACTGTTGCCAGGGGTGGATATCATTACTTCATTACATTCACAGATGATTTTAGTAGATATGGCAATATCTATTTAATGAAACAAAACATGAAAGTTTTGAAACGTTTAGGACTTTCCAGAATGAAGTACAAAATCAACTTAGCAAGACAATTAAAGCACTTCGATCAAATCGAGGTGGTGATTATTTGAGTCAGGAGTTTGATGATCATCTTAGAAATTGAGGAATTGTTTCACAATTAACTTCTCCAGGAACGCCACAATGGAATGGTGTATCTGAAAGGAGGAATCGAACTTTGTTGGATATGGTTTGATCTATGATGACTCAAACTGATCTTCCTCCTACCTTTTGGGGTCATGCATTGGAAACAACTGCATTTACACTAAATTGTGTTCCAACTAAGGCTGTAGAAAAGACGCCATATGAGATATGGAATGGTAAAGTACCTAGTTTGTCTTTTCTCAAGATTTGGGGGTGTGAAGATTATTTGAAGCGTCAAATCTCTGAGAAATTAGGATCAAAATCTAATAAATGTATTTTTGTGGGCATCCTAAAGAAACTAAAGAATACTACTTCTTACAATCCATCTGAAAATAAAGTGTTTGTTGCTCAAAATGGAGTTTTTCTAGAGAAGAAGTATATCTTTAGTAGAATTAGTGGGAATAAAGTAAATCTCGAAGAAGTTCGAGAACCACAAAGTGACATTTCAATGCCTGAGGAGCCTACTCAAGATCAACAAGAAGTTGTTGCATCTAAAGTAGTTCAATGTAGATCTAGTAGGACTAGACAAGAGCTTGAGAGATATGAATTTCTCATTACTAAAGGAGAAAAGGTTTTGATTCTGGATCAAAATGAACCTACATCCTATCAGGAGGCTATATCCAGTTCAGACTCTCAGAAATGGCTAGAAGCCATGAATTTTGAAATGCAATCCATGTATGACAATCAAGTATGGACTTTGATTGCTCCACCTGATGGGATAAAAACCATTGGGTGCAAGTGGGTTTTCAAGAAGAAAATAAACATGGATGGCAAAGTGCATGCTTTTAAAGCAAGGTTGTTTGCAAAGGGTTTTAGACAAACTCATGGAAAATGAATGTCAAAACAACATTTCTTAATGGAAATTTACTTGAGGATGTGTACATGACACAACCTGAGGGTTTTATTCCTTCTAGGAATACTAATAAGGTATGCAAGCTTCAAAGATCCATTTATGGACTGAAGCAGGCTTCTCGGAGTTGGAATCTTCATTTTGATGACGCAATCAAAGAGTTTGGTTTCATCAAGAATGAATATGAACCCAATGTCTACAAGAGAACTAATGGGAGTGTAGTTGTATTCTTAATCCTTTATGTTGATGATATCCTACTTATTGGAAACAATGTTCCTACCTTGCAGAATGTCAAGTCTTGGTTAAGGAACTGTTTCTTAATGAAAGACTTAGGCGAGGCAGCCTATATCATTGGGATAAAAATTTATAGAGATAGATCTAAAAGGTTGATTGGGTTAATTCAGAGTACTTATATTGACAAAGTACTAAATATGTTCAGTATGCAAGAATCCAAGAGAGGATTTTTGCCAATGTCTCATTGATCGGACCTCGGAGCGTCTTTAAATTCCTCGGTCGTCAAATATAAAATTTATATCAATTTACTACTAAAAACAAATAAATATAGTTAGCGGTAAAAGGTTCGATCCACAGGGAGAGAATGGTACTAATCTTTACAAGAACTTGAAATTAGAGTAACACTTAGATGTAAAAAAGCGGGGTTTTGTACGGAAAAATAATTAAAACGGTAAATCAACCTTGGTCAAGAACAAAAGTGTTCTTGATCAAGGCAGAGAATTGGTGAAGTGGTAAAACAGATATGAGATAGATTCCTGGTAGAGGCTTAATAGCTAAGAGTTATGAGATACAATCATTGACGCAAAGATGTTCATCTTTAATCTACAGAGTTGCTATAGAGTCAAGAGACCTCTTGGCTCCTATCTTCCCTCCTTTATCAACATCACCTCAGGGCCAATGCGCGTAGGATTAAGGGTTACCAGTGATGCCTTGCCAGTCCAGCACCTTACTGTTTAAAGGATTTACGGGACTGATAGATAGTCGAATAGGGGAAGATAACTCCAGACTAATTTCCACTAGCGTCAGTCGGGTCTGGTTCTGATTGATCTTTTTTCCTACCGTTCACAATCGCTTGCAATTGTGTAGGAGTCTACTTCGATCCCTTTGGCCGATAATCCCCAACCAAGGGAAATGACAGTAGCAAAGACTATAAAATTCTGGATTGGCCAAATCCAAAACTAAACAGAAAATGCTTTAGGATTAAGCACGAAATCAATCAAATGCAGATTTATAGATTGGTTAAAATCATTTTGGTCTCATGTAAAACTCAAACTCAAGCTTAAGCGCCTCAACCAAGAACAGGAAAACTTAGCCACTCATATGCCAAATAGAAAACAAAACAAATCCTTTATTAAAATGAAGAAAAATCCTCCGTTACCGGAGGAGCAAGGTATGTGAAACTAAAAATAGAGAATAAAAACTAAAGAGTTCTCAATAGGTTGATCGATGATCCCCTTCTCAAAACCCTATGAAGAGTTTAAATAGTCCTCTCTTCCTAGAATTTAGCTAAGGTGATCCCAAAATTAAAGCTAAAAGATTGTATCTTAAAGTGTATAAAAAACCCTCCTCCTCACAAAAGAATAAAAGGAAACAAATCAGCGGGACGCGTCTCAATCAACCCATGATCAACGCTTCGTCGTTAAGGCAGGATCAAATCATCTGCCGACGTCTCAATCCGCTATCTGCTCCATGAGTTTCTCCATCGGTGAAGGATTGTACAAGATTTGTCTTGATCAAGGGAGGTCAATTTGTGTCCTTGGTCAAGGCCAGGTCCTTCTTCATCCTCAAGTTGGTTTGGTCCAGAAATACTCATCTTTCACCTTTTTTCTCTCATTTATGCTCCATCCCTTCTCAAAAGTGTTTCCTGCAATAATCAGAGAATTTCTACTAGAAACAGTAGATTATCATACAAAAAATGCAGGAAAATTAGTGGTAAAACCACTACAATTTGAGCTCAATCACTCATGGCATTAATCTTAGCAAGACTCAATGTCCTATGACAAATGATGAGCGAGAGCGCATGAGTAAGACCCCTTATGCATTGGCTGTAGGATTTATCATGTATGCCATAATATGTACTCGACCAGATGTCTCATACGCCTTGAGCATGACTAGCAGATACCAGTCAGATCCAGGTGAGAATCATTGGACAATAGTTAAGGGCATTCTTAAGTACTTGAGAAGAACTAAAGATGTATTCTTACTGTACAATAGTTTGGAAGATGAGCTTGTTGTAACTGGTTACACAGATGCTAGCTTCCAAACTGACCGTGATGATTCAAGATCACAATCAGGATTTATTTTCGTCCTGAATGAAGGTGTTATAAGCTGGAAAAGTTCCAAGCAAGCAACTGTGGCAGATTCTACAACTGAAGCTGAGTATATATCAACATCAGATGCAAGTAAGGAGACTGTTTGGATCAAGAAGTTTGTTAGTGATCTAAGCGTTGCTCCCATTATTGCTAATCCAATGGACATTTATTGTGATAATAATGGTGTCATTGCTCAAGCAAAGGAACCTAGATCACATCAACGATCCAAGCACATACTCAGATGTTACCATCTCATTCGAGAGATTATTGACAAAGGTGATGTCAAAATATGCAAAGTGCCCACAAATGATAATATTTATGATCCTCTTAAAAAGCCTCTTCCACAGGTAAAGAATGATCATCATGTTAGGTCTATAGGTATTGGATACTATGACTATACCTAGTTCACGTGGAAGATTATGAATGTAATTGTTTGATCGGATATTTTAGATTACTGTCATAATTTAATTTGATTATCTTTATAAGAATGTTTACATGTTTACTTATAATAAAATGTCTCTAGTTTGTTATTATTGTATGAGCAATAATAAATTATGACTAGTATGATTTTGATTGATAATGATAAGATGACTATGGTGTATGGAGATACAAATCAAAATCATAGGTACTGACAGGATGAACCGTCGTCGAGCTCGCGTCAAATTTAAAAGTAAATTACAACTTACTACTAAAAACAAATAAATATAGATAGTGGTAAGAGGATCGATCCACAGGGAACGATGGTATGATCTATGTGTGTGCTTATGAAGACCGGTGATAACACTTAGGTGGAAGTTGGGGTTGTGTGCAAGGATTGAAATTAACGAATAACTAAAACAAAGACTGTCTTGGCCAAGACACAAGCAATAAGGGATAACAATCAAATATGAGAGAGTATTCCTAATAGACGCTTAGCAGCAATGAGACATGAGATGCAATCATCGACGCAAGAATATTTATCTTCAATCCGCAGAGTTGCTATAGGATCATGGAACCCCTATGATCCCTACTTCCCTCTTGTATCAACACCACCTCAGGCACGCTTAGAGATGATGCCTAACCAACCAGCACCTTGCTGGCTAAATGGTTTACTAAATTGACTGATGATCGACTAGGGGAAGACAACTCTAGACTAGTATCCTCGGGCGTCATTCGGGACTGGATCTAATTAACCTTCCCCTCTAATTTTTCACGGAATCCCGCTAGAGCGTAGATGTCTACTTCGATCCCCTTGGGCTTACGGCCGAGACATCAAGGGGAATGACAGTCGTGTAATCCACTCGATCCTAACTTGATCAGGGTTAGAATCAAACAGAAAACACAATAAGAATAATCACGAGATCAGTTAAATGCAAATATAAAGATTAATAAGAACAATTAGGTCTCATGCAAACTCATACTTACGCTTAAGCGCCTCTACTAAGAACAATGTAATTAGCTACTCATAATCATAATTGAAAGCAATAATAAACTATGAATTAATATCATAAAAATCCTTCGTTTATGAAGGAGCAAAGTATATAGAAAACTAGAACCAAAAACCAGAGAAGGGGACTCCAGCCGCCGAGAGAAAATAATACTCCAAGCGATCAAAGTTTCAAAATCGGATCCCCTCTTAAAAACCCTAGGAGGAATATAAATAGTTCTTTCCTCCTAGAAATCAGCTAAATCGGGAAAATAAAGGAAAGTAGAATTCCTAAAAACTCTAAATTGTATCTGAATGTATATGGAAACTCTCTTCCTTACGATAGAAGCCTAAAAAGGAAAGGCGGAGATAGCCGAGATCCCATCTATTGAGGAAAGTCTTCTAAGGCGAGGATGGCCAAGCGAGTCAGTCTTGGCCAAGAGAGATAATCATCTTGTCTTGGTTGGTCACGAACCCAGTCGAAAATGCATCTGCTCCAAAGTTGTCCAGAATTCTGCTAATTTGTCCTCAAAGATGCTCTATCCTCTTCTAAAGATGTTTCCTGCAATAATCAAAGGATACGCACCAAAATCAATAGTATACCATTCGAAAATGCAAGAGAAGAAGTGGTAAAACCACTACAATTAAAGCTCAATCAGGTACTTTTGTGGAGACAGAGTACTGGATCGACCCACTATGAAATTACAGCATGGGTTGATGTCATAAGTAATTATCATAGTAAATGTGTTATTGAATCCTCAGACCTGAGATCATCATAGATTCCTACATAATGAATAACATATTTTAACTTAATCAAACACTGTCTTTAACTGGACAATTATAAAGATTAAGATTGGATATAATAAGATTTATGCAGTGGAAATGTATGATCAAGATGGAATTGTCCTTCTGTTTGGAGAGATGTCTCTAGGCCCTCGATAAGTAAGACTGAGAAATACATGACTTGATCAAATGAATTGATAAAATGATCATTGTCATTTGTTTTATCAGTTTACTTAGAGATCGAGTGTAAATGATTGAATTGATTAAGGATGACAAGAACCATGCCTTATGTTCAATCAAGATATCGTGACAAAAGAATTATAACATCAAGTTACGAGAGGTTTGAGTCGAATCAATCGATCTTTATTTAACTTGGGTAGTCGTAATGTCTTGCTAGAGGCCGCTTACAACTTAGAGACTAAATGTGTTATTCTACTACCAACGTTAAATGAACCTACAAGGTTGCACATAAAAATGAGCTGATGAAAAATGTGTTAGCTCTTTTAATATTGGTGTACGTTTAAGGGCAAGTAGAAGATTGTTGGTCCTGTGCCAGAAAACTAACCAATTGGATCGAAAGAATTAATAATAATTATTTAAGGAGTTAAATAAATGCTTGGTGTAGTTTTGCTAAGATATTATTTGATAATATCTAATATATACTTAACAAATACTTAACAATTTTATTAGGGTAATTTGGTTTTTAACCAAAGGAAAACTTAGTATTTGAATAAGGTTAAAACCCTAGTATATAAAGTTAAGGATGCAAACCTAAAGGGTTAGGTGTTCATTGTTAGCATTTTTTCATATTTTTGTTTAGAAGAAAACTGAACACCACCAAGACGGAAAGAAGAGAAAATGCAATGAGTTGCATTCTAATGGATTGTGAATCCTTTTTTCTTTAGTTCTAGCAAACCATTTATGTCAAATATTTGGTTCATTCGTGTGGATACCAATAGAGGGTGTTCGTCGTTACGGGCAACAGCTGGTGGTTCGGTTTGACCTCTTGCAGATGGTTCATCCATTCAATTTCTGCGTTTCGGTTTGGTGCTGCAACGATTCTACAACCGGTGTAAGGTACACAGTTGTAATCCCGAACTTCATACATTATACTCAATGGTTTGGTTCATATTTCGGGTTGTAATATGTCTTCCACTGCATTTACGACTGCAACCCAACAAGTTCATTACTTTCCAAAGTTTTTGCCAATGGAAAACCTTATACACATTGATGAAAAATGGTTTTTGATAGACTAAAAAGAGTCAAACTTATTATATATTGCTAGGTGAAATCCCTCATGTGAGAGCAATTAAAAGTACAAATTTTATATCCAAAATTATGTTCATGGTAGTTGTTGCTAGACCCAGGTTTGATTGTGATGGCAACTGTACATTTGATGAAAAAATTGGAGTGTTTCCTTTAGTTACTAAGATTGTTGTTGTTAGGTCTAGTGCAGATAGGGTTGCAGAGACCTTAGAAGTAAAACCAATACCTAAACTAAATAGAAATGTCATTAGGAAATTCATGGTTGAGAAAATTCTACCTGCCATTAAAGAAAAGTGGCCTAGGGACAATCTCATGGAGCCAATTTTAATTCAACAGGACAATGCTACCACACATATTATTGTTGATGATGTTTTTTTTTTTAAGTAGTGGAGGATTTGAGACTCAATGTTCAACTAATTTGTCAACCCCCTAACTCCCCTGACCTTAAAGTGTTGGATCTTGACTTTTTTCCAGCTATCCAATCTTTACAAGAAAAAAAGTGTGTCAGGACAACAATGCAATTGATTGCAGCTGTTCAAATGTCCTTCAATGACTTTGATGTCATTAAATCCAACATAATTTTCTTGACATTACAATCTTGTATGGTTGAGGTTCTGCAAACTATGAAATCCAACTTCTATAAAATTCCTCACATGAAGAAGAGTCAGTTGGAAAGGTTGGGCATTCTGCCCTCAAGATTGCCTTGTGATCCAACCATTATTGCAACAACAATTGCTAATTTAAATCAACCAAGTTGAAGGTGACAATCATAACTGAGTCATATTGTGACCTCTAACTTTAATGTCTATTTTTTTTCTTAATTTGGTTGTTGTATTTGGTTAAGGACTTCAAGAGTGGGAGTAGTTGACTATCAGCAAGGAATATCTTTGTACATGGACACATCTTTTGGCCACCAATAAGAGGCAATATGGTTTTATTTTTTATTGTATGGTTTGAAATGCTGATGATTTTTTGGTTTCCACGTACTTAGATTTTTTGGGATGGGATACCTAACATAGTGAGATCATGATCTAGTTTTTAGAAAGAATCGTGTAAATCAATGACAATATTAGTTGCCATATTTTGCTCCAATGTTTTGAATACAATGATATTGTGACAACATCTTCTCCAGTTATAGTATGATACAACTTCTATGTGTCCTTATGTTTCGGCTCCAATTATGTTTTCATTTATCGCATCCAGTTTTGGTATGTCACCACAATTTCTGGCCTCATTCATTGCCATATTTCCTTTATAATTTTCCTAGTATTTTTGTTTTTCCACTCTCAGTTGTCATTCCATCACTATGACTGTCTCCCATTAAGAAAGAGTATGAATGTGTTGTCTACTCTAAATCTCTGCTACAACAAATTTCTTTTGATGAGAAGTCTATAATTGTTGAGTAATTAATTTTGCCGGCTTTCTCGCTTCCCTATCTTGCCACCCCTTTAACCCAATCCCGTTAGGAGACTCCTATTTCTTTTTGAATTTTGAAAATCATACCCTCATTCTCTATATATTCATTGTATCTCATATGCTCATATTACCATTTTCTCACAAGAAATCCAATATTACTTTGTTGTGTTATGCTCTTGCTTTCTTTTTTGTAGGGGCTATATCATGAACATTGCAGAGAAGTAAATATTCCTTAACTTTGTTGGAGGGGTCAACGACCATCTTCTTGATGATATTGCTGTGCTGGAGCACAAGATCCTGCAGACACAGTAGGATATCAATCGCTTAGAGGATAAGGCTGGAACCTTGAGGCTGAAAAAGCAAGAGGCCAACATAGAAGATGGAGGGGATGAAGCAATTGATGTTGTAGACTCAATTGGGGACTATCTAGTCCACTTGGCAACTGCAATTGCCATGCTGGAGCAGAAAAGAGTTGTTTTGCAGTTGGCACTGAAAACTGTTAGAGCTGCAAATGATGCTCTGAATAGGTTGATGTGCGTGCCTGTCGAGGGCACGATCAAACAATTAAATACAACTTATCACATGCAACAAAAAAGGATTGAAGATAGTGGTAAGAGGTTTGATCCACGGAGACTAGGGCAAGACGCTAACTTTCATGCATGACAAAGACAAACAAACCGAAACAGTACAAAAGGGTAACACAAGGG
>NBIL01079503.1:0-13391 GCA_002752925.1 Viola pubescens var. scabriuscula | reverse complement strand
GATGTAGCGAAAAAATAGTACAGGGGAGGTGTTTGCTAACGTTTAAACGTTAGGGGAGGTATTTGTTTTTCGAGTATAAAACATGAGAAAGGGTGGACTTGTGGACAAATGCTGTTGGGGCCTGTGTTGTGGCTAAATTAACCAAAGAAGTGGGCCTTGTTTCTTATAAATTTCCAATTATTCCCCAACAGAAACCGAGCCCACCCACCAGGTCCAGCAACACAAATCCGGCCCACTTACTAATTTATTATTTATTTATTATATACATTTTCGTATCATTGACCTGCACCGTGCACGCCGGTTGATTGTAATATGCTTGATAGATTATCGGGATATTTCATAAAGTAACTTCGCTGTGCTTAGTTAATTTATTCCAATAGACAACTATTGACTAAGGGAACTACGAGTTTAACATTAAAATGTTGCATCATAATTAGACCAAAATTAAGAATGTTAATGGTGCAAATCAAACATAAAAATGAGATAATCTAACAGCTGGCTTGGCTAGAGTGCATCTAGCAAGGATGGTCTAGCTTAACAGGCAAGAGAGATTACAGTTACAGGACAGTGCCATACAGTTGCCATGTTGCATTGCTCGACTTCAGGATTCACGTCCCCATCATTTACAGGTGTCTCCAGCTCCTCAACTCACCCCAAAATGGAAAAATCTCCCTTTTCATTATTCCAAAACCCAAAAGGGTGTTTCTTCCTACTTTCCTAATGGAAAAACATAAACAATATTTAGGAAAGTATTATACTACAACCATAATACCCCTCAATTTCCCCTAATCAACACAGCTTCGTTTTTAACTCTTTCTAATCAAATTCACTCGCCAAACTGTTAAAATAGTTACGTAAATCATACGGCATTCTAACCAAAATTTCAAGTTCGTCATAGCAATATCAGTTATGAATAAAATAATGTGTTTCAACTAATGCCGTGGCGAAATGATATGATAATAGAACAAAAGATTGCAAAACTGGAGATGTTGCTTTGTCATAGCCACAGCATGGAGTAATTTGTTGTTTGGTATATAGCCAGTTAACTCATGGGCAGTAATTTAGGACATGAAATGCTCGTTTGTTATTATATGCAGACCAGTTACTGTAGTTGTCTGTCTGTAGAATTTGGAAATGAAAAGGAGGATTCTCAATTTCTCATTGTCATATATTGGCAGCATAATGGCCCCAAGTGCTTTGCCAGGGCAGTAGCAACAAACAACACAACAAAGCAACGGTGTCGTTTTCAGTTTTATGTTTTGGCAGCAAAAGAAAACAAAGTGGATGTCTTTATCACCATACTGTAGATGTATAAGAGGTTCAAATGTGGCCACAGAAATAAGAAATGTCAACAACCCAGATGTTTTTTTTGCAACATCAAAACTTTAATTGATTCTCAACCATCAATTTTTCAAAGAAGTTACAACTTACTAGGTGGAGATTGTTTTTCATTTGAGTAAACCAAAAGAAACACCTTATTTCTTGTCTACTTCCGTACATACGATTGAGACTAATTAACTAATTATATAATAGACTAATCTCGTTGTGCTATAATTAAATTCTAAAGAAGGTGATTTTTATTAATATGGTTTTTCGTGGATAATTCTTTTACGATTTGATCCTAATTGATGGCTAGTCGCATCAAATTGTTAGTAAAATAGAAAAAAAATAATGTGAACGGGCCTAACTGATGCAAAAAACTATGCATGTATGAAGGATATAAATGTAATCAACTTAGCAAAGTCTTCAAAAGGAAAAGATCTATTTTTTTTGTTTGAAAAAATGAACCTCATGATGTGAACAGTTGACTTGAGTTTCTAAAGTGGACTCAACAAAAGAAGAGGAAATATCTAAAGTCACGAAAAGAGGTGAGGTTATTTAGCTATGAAAATCCTAAGCACAATTAGGATAATTACAAGTCAAACTTTGATTAAAACTAATGAGACTCCTAAGATGTTATTTAATCAATATTTTTTTATTGTTTTTTCTTAATATTTGGAAGGAAAAAAAATGAAAACAGTTAACACTTATATAAATTGTGGGAATGAAACTCCCGCGCTATCTTTTGAAAAATTAAAATACACATAAGAAAGAGAAAAGAAAAAACCTTATGTAATTCAAATGCTAAGTTAACTAGATCATCGGTAGCTAAATTTGTTTTGCTATAAGGTTGACGTAAAATTTCTCTTTTCTAATTAACACTTAGGTAGGTTCTAAAGAAACACTTACATAAAAAAAAAATGACTATTTTAACCATTAAATAAAATACAATTTAATAACATCATAATTTTTCCGAGGATAAACTTTTAAACTAATTAATCCAATACTTAAACATATATAAACTTTAAAGCGATTAAAGCATCACTCATGTTAAACACATACATCCATGATCCATCACATAATTACCATAACATAACAGTACATACAAACAAAGGAACGACATAGAAAACAACACCCAACAAAACAATGCCCCACACCATCTTCCCTTCGCCTCTCCCTACCAAAGTCATGACCTTTTCTCTGTTCCTCTACAACCGAGCACACCCTTCCCTCTCCACCACCTCTTCCCTTTCCCTTCTCTAACCTCTGCCCAACCCATCTTCCTCCCCCTTCTTATACTCAACTTCACTTCTCCTCACTTTGACAGCCAGCTAAATAAAAAAACAGGGTGTTCCTTTGAGAGATGTGGGATGCTTCGGGCATTGATGAATCTGTTGTCTCTGTGCTTTAGGCCACATGGGCAAGGTAGCGTTCACAGTAATAACAGTAATTGCAGTGAGCTAGGAAAAGACGGATTGCTGTGGTATAGAGAAATTGGAAAATATGGGTCTGGAGAATTTTCAATGGCGGTTATCCAAGCTAATCAATCGCTCGAAGATCAAAGCCAGATCGAGTCTGGGCCTTTTGGAACTTTTGTTGGTGTTTATGATGGCCATGGTGGTCCAGATGCAGCTCGTTTTGTCTGTGATCATCTGTTCTCTCACTTTAAAGGTCCGTTCTTTTTAAACATTCTTCCTTTTTAGTATCCGCTATTTGACTCATGATTTGTGGATTTATGTGTTCTTGTATTGAAATTGGACACGTTTTTGATTTGGGTTCGTGAATTTGGGATTGTGAGTTGTGATTTTCAATTAAGACTATCGATTTTTTTATTGGCCTTTTTTATGGAATTCGCGCACGAGAAAGTATGATAATCACACGCACTTATAGTTAGATTTTTGAAACACGTGACCTTCTTATTTAAGCGTTTCAATCAATGTCGTCTTTCCTTTGGCTCGCTTTCAAAAGTTTGAATATTGATCGCATGCATTAGGAGCTATTAGTACTTGCGTTTTTGCTTTTAACAGTTGGAAACTGCAGCTTTTCTTGTTATTTTTCTTCTTATTGTGTCTGTGCTCGTCCATTTCTTTGACAGCTGTTAGTGGAAGTGTTTGAAAGACAATATGTTTTCCAACATTTAGAATCAACTGTTGAAATTTGAAACATTGGATTTCTTTGGTTGTTTTTCAGGAGGAAGATAATCTTCTTGTCATTGTATTCAAAGCTAAAATCAATGTATTTCTTGGTTTCAATTATTGCCGAATTGTTGTGGTCCTGTTTGTTTAGTGTTTAGAAGTGTCATGTTTTTGCTTTCAAAAAGGAATCAGATTTCCTTTCAAAAAAAAAAAAAGGAATCAGATTTCAAGAAAGAGTTAAAGAAATCCTGCAGTTGAGCCCTTTAAAGCAAGCAATGTTCGTTTAAAATGCTTTCTGGGCAATGTATAGTACCAAGTCATGTGAAAGTATACTCTCGTCAAGGTTAATGGGTCCAAGTCATCTGAAAGTAGTTTTCTTGCTTTTTTGTTTCAAACATGTTACTTTTGGAATTTATGTTATTTACTTAGAAGAAGGAGCTTTTCTTATGTTGCCATTTTTAGGCTTTGTGGTTATGCAGCAATTACAGCAGAGACACAAGGTGTTGTAACGAGTGAGACCATTCGAAGAGCTTTTTATGCAACAGAGGAAGGGTTTACTGCTCTTGTGTCTGATTCCTGGAATACTAATCATCAATTAGCATCTGTTGGATCATGCTGTCTAGTTGGAGTGATACATCAACAGACGCTCTTTGTGGCAAACCTTGGAGACTCTCGTGTTGTATTGGGAAAGAGAGTTGGCAGCACTGGTGGAATTGCTGCTATACAATTATCAACTGAACATAATGCAAACCTTGAGGCTATAAGGCATGAACTTAAGGAATTGCATCCAAATGATCCCCAGGTTGTTGTCCTTAGGCACGGAGTTTGGAGAGTAAAGGGAATTATCCAGGTAATTTCAAATACACTGTTAAACCTTCAGAATTTGCTGGATTGAAACTTGTGGTTGATGTTTAGACACGTGGTCCACAATATACATTTCTTCTGGTTAAGTTAAAGCTGTCAGACCATTTAACCTAAAAGCTTTATATAGTGGAACTATATCATTCTGGATAAATTTATAGGTATTCATTCTTATTCAGAAAAGCATTTGCTATTTTAAGTACCTCAGGTTATTTCTTTGAAAAATTATGAAGGCAGACCTGTGGCCTGATCCTATTATGTATCATAATATATATAAAGTATATATCATTATTGTGGAATTATGCATAGTTTCACTCAAAAAAGAGAATTTAGGCCTTCTAGTCTTATCCCTCCTATGGTGTTTCCAGATGTTCAAAAGCCATGCATGTGGAGAGTTCCTTAACTGTTTTTTAGTTTATCTTGTAATAGCAACATCTAGTTTCTATATTCATGTGACATTGTTTCTTTATAATGGTGACCTTATATCATAAACTCCATTATTGCTATTGTTGCAGGTTTCTAAATCTATAGGTGATGTGTATCTGAAACATGCACGATTTAACAGGGAACCACTTGCAGCAAAATTCAGAGTTCCTCAACCAGTCAACATGCCTGTTTTGAGTGCCAATCCAACTATTCTGTCGCATCCTCTCCACCCAGATGATTCCTTCCTCATATTTGCATCTGATGGTCTATGGGAACATTTAAGCAATGAGAAAGCTGTGGATATTGTTCAGAGCCATCCACGTGCAGTATGTCCTTGTCCTCTGTTTTCCTTCTCAAATTCCATTTCACTTTAAGATTCCACTAAATTTATTTGCATCATTTTTGCACTTCAAGCTTCTTAGAGTGTTTGCTATGGGATTGATTTGCTACTTGGTGCTAGCATGTTACTTAGTAACGTAAAATCTTGCAACAAGGTTAGGCTTGCATATTTAAAGAGGCATTTCAGTGCATTTTTTCCTTGATGCTTACTTGTTGGCTATCATCCATGATTGTGCTAAATTGACATGTCTCATTGTATGGAGAATGGCAAGAAGCTTCATTAATGAATTCCGTGCTTTGTATTTCCTGGGTGACCTCTCCTGGATTTTTTCTTTTCTTTTCAACATCTTCATGCTTTTTTCCATACTGCCATAAGAAGGTCAATGGTGATTACCATCAGCTCTTGTCCATGTAAAATTAGGTATTGACTAGCTTTGTTAGTTGGCTGTGTTTAGATGCTAGCTTGTGGACTGATTTGCTTGGCCACCATATTGAAGCTGCAAAAAGTTATTCAATGACAAAAACATGCAGCTCACTATAGGAGCTATATCATTATTAATCCACCCTTAACCTTAGATGATTAGAAATTCCCTCACAAATGCTTCATTTGCTTGATTATATTTCTTTCATTGAAGTTTTGAACTCGGTGATACATTGAAAATATAGTTTTACTCGTATTCGTGGCTTGGATTTATTGGCGAACCTGTATTGACAAACTACTTCTGAACTCAGGGAAGTGCCAAAAGGCTGGTGAAGGCTGCCCTCCAAGAAGCTGCGAGAAAAAGGGAGATGAGATACTCAGATCTCCGGAAGATTGACAAGAAGGTTCGACGCCACTTCCACGATGATATAACTGCTATTGTTTTGTTCTTAGATCACGATCTTATATCCAGGGGCATGGTGCAAAACCCGCCACTCTCCATCCGAAGCGCTCTGGAACACTGATCATTTTTGGTCCTATCCGCTCTATTTTTACTTTTTCCCCTCCTCTAATTATGGCCGAAAAACTACCACTGGTGTAATATCTTGTGCGGCTATTAAGCCGCACCTGACAGGGTTGCACTACTTATAGCGACCCACTTTGTTGTAAGAGGATTGAATTTGTAAAATGTTGTTTCTTAGGAAAGAACTTAAAATTGCGACAATGACCTATTATCAGTACCCTGATGCGGTGTTGTATTTGCATCTATATCTGTTATTTGCTTTTGAATCTCATCGCTGTTCGCTCATTGCTCGTAGAGCCTCTGGTATGTGTGAATGCTTAAGGTTGCAGTTAGAGAAACTACAGCACAGAATTGCATTGGGCTCTATAACAAATTATCTAAAAGGAATTCAGCAAACTTTCTGAGTTGAAAGGACCATCTCTCCTTCGTTTTTTACCAGTAGAAGGAGCACGCCATTGGTGTCGGTAGTAGTAGGGGGCGGCGCTCGCTGCATGCTCTTTTAAATCGACCGATGTGTCGTTTCTTATTTGTTTCTCATCGTTTTTAAGGTAAAAGTTAAAACCATTAAAAAATAAAAAGAACCCTACGTTGACGACGTGTCAACCGTTGCATAATGACTTATGTAATGAAGTAAATTTTATTTTATTCACGTAAAAGACGTATCTACCACAAAGCCGCTGCTTCAGCAGTTGTGTAAGATTCGTAATACAAGTCAAAATGTAGGGATGTTATAGGAAAATCAGGTATCATTATTACAGGAAAATCCGGCTTTCTTTAAGAAAAGAAAAAGAAAAAGAAAAATTTTAAAACTATCTGAAACTCATTTTCAGTCCAGTGAAGTCCGAATTCTTCCCCGCCGCGGCGAAGAATAATCAAATCATATGAGTCGTCGCTTACCATAGCGATTAGCAGCTATGAAATCATCAATTTCAAGCTTATTTTATTGCTACACCTTGATTCTCGCTCTGAGTCTGCTCACCAATCGCTCCGAGTCAGCTCACCAGGCATTCCGGCGAGACCCCGGTCACCCTCAGTGGCACCACGGCGCATTTCACGATGTCAAGGACAGCGTCCGATCAGACGTTCGCCGCATGCTCCACACTCGCGCCGAGGTATCCTCCTCTCAGTAATCTCGCTTCCATCGCCGTTTTTCCTCGAATCGAACTAAGTATTTTTTTTCTGTCTTTATCTTCCTTCGTAGGTCCCGTTTCAAGTTCCGTTGGAAGTTAATGTGGTGCTTGTTGGTTTTAATGGTGACGGAGGGTATAGGTATAGCTTAGATCCGCATAAACTAGAAGAGTTCTTAAGAGTCGGTTTTCCTACTCATAGACCTTCTTGCCAAGAAACAGGCGAGCCCCTTGATGTTGAGCATCACGTCGTCTTCAATGCATTCCCTGTAAGTAGCTCTATACCTCCTATAACATGATGTGTTTTGAAAGTTTAAATAATTGAGTTGCACTATTCTGTTTTATAATAGGCTGGGCAGGCAGAATTGATTGCCCTTGAACAAGCTCTAAAAGAGTCTATGGTTCCTGCTGGCAATGCGAGAGAGGTGATTCCCATTTTGTGTACTTTCATTTCTGGTTATGTGTAGTACTATTATATTTATAGTTTTCTGTTGTTTGAATGAGTTTTAAAGTTCACTGATTATGAGTTTTTAGACGGACTTTGGAAGGGAGGTGCCAGTGTTTGAGGTGGAAGCAACGAAGGTGGAGTCAATATTTCAGAAACTATATACGTATATATTTGATTCGGAAGATCCAAAATACTCTGCTGCTGAGAATGACAGGCCTATTCCTAATGCGATCTTTATTGTAAACTTTGATAAGGTATGGTTTCGCCATCTGGGTTCCATGGCACGATTACTTGTTTAATTTATGATGTGTGATTTTGACTTCCTTCCTCTCCATTTTTTGTTTCTCTTGGGGGCTTGGTTCCGCTCTTTCTTGAGTAGGTAAGGATGGATCCTAGAAATAAGGAAGTTGACCTATTCCAGCTGATGTCTAGCCAAGTTACCGAGTTAACTGATGAGGAGTTGAAGAAGCAAGAGGGAGACTACATTTATCGTTATCGATATAATGGAGGAGGAGCAACACAAGTTTGGCTGAGTTCAGAAAGGTATGGGATATCATGTGATATAATTATGCCATGCATTAAAATTTCCCTTCTGTGAGTTTTAATTGCCTGAGATAATATTCCAAAAAAAATTACTTTAGGTAACAGTCGTTGTGTTGAAGACTTGAAGTTTAATATTCTGGTTTCTGATTTATGAATATGCCAAATTATGTTGATGTTCAAGAATTTGAAACCAATGTACTGCTATATTGCAGAGGTGAAATCTTAGTTTGAGTCAAGAAGTTGGAGTTAACAACAATTTGATGCTTATTAACTTTTAGGACAAGTGAATTGTACAAGGCCAATCAACATGATGGTTCAAACCCCATGTTGCTATCACACTATAGTTTGTGTTTGTTAATTAGTTTTCTTGTTAAGTTTTAAATTGTTTACTCATGTAGTTTGTGGGGAAAAAGACCCTAGGTCTGACATTGTAACTATGCTATTCAGATTTGTTGTGATCGACCTGTCAGCAGGCCCTTGCACATATGGAAAGATAGAAACTGAAGAGGGGAGTGTGAGTTCTAGAACATTGCCTCGCATACGGAATGTGATGTTTCCAAAAGGTGTAGGGGCAGTTGATCGTTCTACTCATCATACTTTTATTGGACAACTTGCTGCTTTGATATCAACCTCAGTTGAGCATGTTATAGCACCAGATGTTAGGTAAACACATGAAGGTTTTTTTTTTCACTCTGCTTTTGAGGGATGCACGACATTACTATTTGATGCAGTTCCCAAATGCTAACATATTGTGGCAATCCCTCTGCCTTACTGGCCCATTGCTATGCAGTGTGCCTGTAAAGTATATTTTGCTCCTACGTACTGAATCCTTTGATTATCTAATTATTATGTCCTCTATGAACTTAGGTTTGAGACCGTTGATTTGACGACGAGGTTGCTTATACCAATCATTGTGCTCCAAAACCATAATAGATATAATATTATGAACAAAGGTCAAAACTACAGCATAAATGTTGAAGAAATTGAATCTGCGGTGAGCTATTCTATATGACCCAGTATTAACACCTTAAAGTCAACGGAAGTATATCAATTATATCTTCTTCTTTTATGTTTGCTTTTATAGGTGAAAAAGATGGTTCACAGTGGGCAAGAGGTTGTGGTCATTGGTGGCTCATACGGCTTGCATCGTCATGAAAAGTTGGCTATTGCTGTTTCAAAAGCTATGCGTGGCCATTCCTTGCAAGAAACTAAAAAGGATGGGCGTTTTCATGTTCATACCAAGACATACCTAGATGGTGCTATTCTCAAAGAAGTGCGTTTTTTTTTCATGCCATTATTATTTACAGCTTGGATTGCCTGGTACTCTATTAGATTATGTGCTTAACGTTGTGTGTTGATACAACCATCATTAGTTGTTCTGTAATGTAGTCTTTGTAACGTGGGAAGTTCACTATTAAAAGACGGGGACACAATGTCTTCCATGGCCGTCAGTTATCTTCACATAATTGCCTTTGAAAGATGTGATTCCAGCATCTTACTGCTGTGATTATGCTCCCTGAACTTCTAGTGCATCTTGTTAAATCTGTTTAGCTCCAATTTCTGCTGGCAGCAGTATGTTAGACCTGCCACCCAGCTTGTCCCCTTGTCTAGATTGAATTCTTAAAGTTCTTCCGGACATGTCTATTTATTGCACTTGAGTTACTTATGTTGGAATCACTCTCTGCAGGAAATGGAACGATCTTCTGATGTTCTTGCAGCCGGTTTACTTGAGGTGGCAGATCCGTCTCTTTCAAGTAAATTTTTCTTGCGGCAGGTATGCTGTAGTTATAATCATCTTATGTCCTGTTGGATGAGCTATGCTTTCTTAACTGGATCTTGCTTATAGATCTTTGGGCATATTTTTATACCAGATAGAAGTCTTAGTCTATATTCTGCTAAAATGATCATTTTTGTTCCAGAACTGGCTGGATGAATCTGATGGGTCCGGTGATTCCATTCTGAAGCATAAACCTCTGTGGCAAAGTCTTACACCAACACGTGAGAAAGGAAAGAAAAAGAAAACAGTACAAAGAAAGCAAGGCGATTTGTACCGGACTTATGGAACAAGAGTCATTCCTGTGTGAGCATGCACCTAGCCTTTTAGAGTTTGTTATTACTGATAACTTTAGTCATGTTGTCTTTGATTTGCTCTGTAACTGCACTGAATATTTCTTCCCTTTGCTTCACAAGATGTATGCTTCAGGTCATTTGTTTATTAATCATACTTGTATCAGTCTTTAGATTCCTAAACTAAAATCAAATGCATCTTTGAAGGCAAAAAAGTTGGTACATGAGGAATTTCAAGTTCTGTGCTAATTGGTGGTGCTTACCGAAGAATTAGAACTGGAACTTTCTAACTATGATTTCTCTTTCCTTTGTTCTGATTTCCTGTCCAACTATATTTTTGTAATTGCATGCCATCTTTTAGTGTTGATCCATTTCAATGCAATAATTTTTTGTTTCCTCGTTGCAGCTTTGTGTTATCGTTGGCAGATGTCGATCCACTCCTAACGATGGAGGATGAAAGCCTTGTTTGGACAAGCAACGATGTTGTCATTGTACTTCAGCATAACAATGAGAAGATACCTCTCAGGTGGGTAGAAGGTGCTTGAAATTGAAACAGATTGTTGAATACTTTTTGTTCTTGTAGATTTGTCATGATCAGATTCAGAAGTGTCACTCTGCTCTTGAATAAGCATCTGTAGCTTTATTCAACTGTCCTAAAGAGTTTCAATTCCTGTCGCGTGTACCTTGGTTACCTAATTTTATTTTTGTTTCTTTCACTGTGCTTTTTCTATCTGCCATAATTTTTTCCTTGTTTCCTTTTTGGGACAGTTATGTTTCAGAAACAGAGAGAACACATGCACTTCCATCACTAGCACAGCGGCACATTTTGGCAGGGCTTGCTTCTGCTGTAGGTGGGGTCAGTGCACCATATGAGAAGGTGTCCCATGCACATGAAAGGCCGATTGTGAATTGGCTCTGGGCATCTGGTTGTCATCCATTTGGGCCATTCTCTAATACTACAGCAATCAGCAAAATACTGCAGGATGTTGCATTGGTAAGGCCAATTTCATTACAAAATCTACTGAGCTTGGAACTTAAATTTAGCTGCTCCCTAAAGAACTGAAAGTATAAAATGGGTGTCTTGAATAATCATTATACTTGATGCATGAATTATGGGGTTTCCTTTTGTTGCTCTTCCCTGGATGGGCTATATATACAATTACATGCTATCATGTAAGATATGTTCTTATTCTGTATTTTGTTGGCAGAGGAATACTATATATTCCCGCGTGGATTCTGCACTTCGTAAGATTCGTGACATGTCAGAGGTACTTTTTCTTTTTCATCCTTAAGTATTCAAGGGAAAGTGATCGATCTGATTCACTGATTTTGACTCTTTCTGCTTTGGCAGTCTGTACAGTCCTTTGCTGCGGAGTATCTTAAAACCCCTCTTGGTGAACCTGTGAAAGGCAAGAAGAACAAGACAACCACTGAGCTATGGGTAGAGAAGTTCTTCAAAAAGACAACTAACTTGCCAGAACCTTTTCCGCATGAATTAGTCGAACGATTGGAAAAATACCTGGATGTAAGTTCCATGTCTCTCGATGTCACTTGTTGGGTTACACCATGACAAATGTCTAATCATCTGTTGCTTGCTATCCAATTAAATAACAGAGCCTTGAGGAGCAACTAGTAGATTTGTCTTCGTTGTTATATGATCACCGATTACAAGAAGCGCATCTGAACAGTTCAGAAATTTTCCAAAGCTCTATTTTCACCCATCAGTGAGTTATTATCCCAGGCTGCTTTTTACCTGACTTCCTAATATTTTTGTGCTTAGTTTTTTTCTTCCTTTTTAAAAACTGTGGGCTAATATCGGTTGAATGCATTTCGTGCAGGTATGTTGATCATATCTTGGCCACTGAGAGGGAGAAGATGAGATGTTGTAACATTGAATACAAGTATCCTGTGCACTCTTCGCAAACGTACGTGTACGGGGGGATTCTTCTTGCCGGATTTGTAGTTTACTTCATTGTTATTTACTTCTCAAACCCTGTTCGGTGATGACGCCAACCAAGAAACTATATTCAAATTTTGAGACATCGCTACTCTTTTGATATCATGGGGGTATTGTCTCTACCATGTAATTTTGGATCAATCATATGATACTCCATAGTAGAAAAGTGACTTCCTAATTAGTGGTAGTAGTCGTTGGTTACAGTTCTTTTTTGGTAGAAGTTTACATAGTTCTTAACATACATCAGAAGAGCAAGTGCTTGTCATAGTAGTCTGGTGGTTTCGTACTTTTGATGTTCGGCTTAACCGTAGAGAGCAATTTGATATGCAGTTAAGGGATTGTATGGTATTGTTATTGTTTCTGTTTATTTTTGTTTGGGAAAATTTTCATGAGTTACCATATCTTTTTAGAGGAATTTCTGAAAGAACTCGAACCTTTTCACCTTTTCTTCACTGAGTTATTTGGGTACTGTAGTCATTATTCATTACGTAGCGCACCCTACGGGCCTGTGTCGTACCAATACTTATATGCAAATCGAGCTAACCGAGATGGGCCTGTGTCGTACCAATACTTATTAGAACGCTTTGGGGTTTCCGGCGATGGAGCAATTGGGCGTTGAAATCCTCTCCAGACCATGTGTTGAAATTTGTAAAAAAAAAGTTGAAAACTGAACATGGAAAGTTAGCGTAAATAATTTGGATAAAAAAGCATACGATGATTATATTTCTGAATTATTGTCAAAGGAAAAATAAGGATTTGACACAAAAATAACAGTATAAAGAAACGTGAACGATCATAAAAATTGAAAAAAAGAAAGATCAGATATAGCTTTCTAGGCGGCAATTGTGCATCAATAGATTCAGAGCCCAGTGCATATTCATCATCTCATATCTCCTTAATTGAAGAATACAACAGTAACAATATGCAAATCGAGCTAATCCAGAACAAAAAAGAGAAAAGTGATAAAACAAAAGTTGGTCGAGTAGACGAAGGGGACCTCAGAAATGATGCTTATAGCATTCATCAATATGATTCAGGTCTCAAAGATTTCATGCCATCATAGGAGCCCCAACGAACATAAACCAATAACAATTTAAAAAAGCGACATAATCAATAATAATAATAAAAATTAGGGGAAAAGTTTAGCAGGATAAAATTCACTACGCCCGTAGCGTACAGAGGCGTAGAGACTCAATTTCTGCAGAAAAATCTAAGCCCCTTTTT
>NBIL01079499.1:0-12656 GCA_002752925.1 Viola pubescens var. scabriuscula | reverse complement strand
TTGATTAGTGAATGGAGAAGATAACGTCTCAAGAAGATTGAGGATAGGCAGCGGATTTATGGATGAAATAAGGAGAAGCACTTGATGTAAAGACAAAAAATGAACTCATATATTTCAAGAAATATGTGAGGATCTTAAACAAGTTTGGTGACCCACCTTAATTCTACCAATTAAGATCTTACTCAAGAACAAACAAGTTTAATCCAAGAATTTCCTTTAAGAGGCCGGAATCATGATACCCTAATGTTAAGCTTAAAGCTTTGGTCTTTTGATTGAATATAAAAAAAAAAGACAAAAGGCCTAAAAATGCAAGAAAGTAGCTATTTATACATAGGCTAGAAAACAAGGGGAAAACCCCAATTACACCCCTACAAAGGGGCTTGAGGTGCGGCACTTGAGAGTGGATTTGAGCCTTGCTCCTAAGGCTCAAAAGGAGGCTTGGCCGAAGGGTAGCCAAGGGTGGGTGCTAGCCGTGGCCATTCATGGCTTGCAAGGGTTTGCCGAGAAACCTCATGGCTTGGCGCGGAGCCTCTCATGGTTGGCCCGGGCTGTCCATGAGGGGTTGTGAATGCACGGATGCAAGTCCTCCGTCCTTCCTTTTCCTTCAACCCATGCTTTCTCTTCAAGCTTATATCACTCCACTTCTTCCTTGAGAGAGATCGTTGAGTTAGAGATTACTCCTCCCGATTTTCCTCCGAAAAATCTAGATTTGTGATTGTGTTGACTTTTTTGTGTGAATGAAATATCTATTTTCGATACTTGCCGATTTCAAAGTTTGTGATCGCCAAGTTACGTGAATGTTCATCGCTTCTTTGCGTGCTCATCTCCAATCCCTCCATCCATCCTCTTATTCCTGGTAATATCCATCATTTCCATCGCTCTTTGTGTCCTTTTCTCCGCTATCCATCCATTTCTTGTTGTTTCAACCATGATTTCTCTAGATAGCTCCCTTGGCTAGGTCCTCCAAAAGCTCCATATATTATTCGGCCGACTTACCCTTGGCCGGATCATATCAAGTTAAGACCGTAGTTTCGACCTAATCATGTTTGACCAATGACTAGGAGGAAAAAGGCGAGGAGGCTTGAAAGATCTCTAAAATAATATATCTTAATAAACAACTCAAAGAAAAGAGAAGTTTATTATTAAAAGGAGGAGGAGGAGGTAGAGTCTCTACAGAGTTTTTGGAGATTTTGATGTATTGTGTGTGTCAAAAATATGTGCAAAATGGTTCTATTTGTAGTGATCATTAGAATTTTGTTTTAGAAAATTTGGAAAATAGAAAATTTGGAATAAAGAAAGAAAATTTCGGATTGTTGGGAGAGGTTAGCTGAGGTATGTTGAGGCAAAAGTACCACTGACCCGTTGTAGTATGCTACCAGTCGGGTGCATATGGCACCAATCAGTAGCATCAGTGGTACCTTGTTATGGTATAGATCATGTGCATACGGTACTTATCAGTGGTATCAGTGGTACTATATTACCGATCAGGTGCCTATAGTACCGATTGTTGGCATCAGTGGTACTTTGCTGCCGATTAGTGGTATTGTGCACGTGTGCTTGGGCATTAAGTTTGAGAAAGCTTCTAGAAGGTTTGTATGGACATTTCACTTTAGTCCCTAAGGTTTCATTTTTCTCGCACTTGAAACTTTTTAGCTTTTGAGACTTATTTATGTGGTTTGTAATAATCTTAAACTCCTATGTACTTATTTATTTGTGTGTGAACTTTCTTTTATGCTATGAATGATATTTAGTACTTGTATGAGGTTTGTTGAGTACCTTCTCAGGTCTCTTGAGCCTAACAAAACTTTCAATTTCTCCTGTTATTATTTGAATGTGATTAGGGAGATCTAAAAGAAATTCATTGTTACGCTTTCACATCAAATTGAAATAAAGTATTTAAACTTTTTGTCTTTACATTTCATGCCTAATGGTGTTCCAAAAGTCCGTGAAGACGAGTGGTAGGTGGTCCTGCGGAGCTTTGTTTTTTTTAATCCCCGAGGAAGTCTATATTTTACCTGAATCTTCTTTCGTAATGGTATAAAATAATAGTATCATTGGAGTAGATACCCAAATCACTTTAAATACAAAAAGTCGGGTAGGCTGGTAGGTTCGCCTAGAGCGGGAATAAAAATGATATTGTTTTTCCATGAAAAATAGATAAAATATCTCGATATATTGCGGGGGAGATACGAGATTAATTCTTCTTCTCGTTTGTGCTCCTTACATCTTTTTGTTGATGACAAAGGGGGGAAACATTATGTGATGTTTGTGCTCTACTTACAATTGTTTGTATGGAATAATTGTTTGTTTATAGGGGAGCATTTCACTCTTTCAATATGCGTATTCGCGTTTTAGGTTGGGGGAGCATCAAGTGCTATTGATAAGGAGAGCTAAAGGGAGTTTTCTAAACTTTTTACCTTATTATAATTATTTTTCATATAAATTGCTAAAGTCTTTTTTGAAAATTTAATTTGTGGTTGTCATCATAAAAAAATGGGAGATTTTTGAACTATCAGGTTCACTAGTCCTAATTTTGATGATTACAATTAATAAATTAAGTTATTATTAACGCAATTTTTGAGCTATTTTTAGGTCTTAAAGTCCATTTTATGGAGTTTAAAGAAAGATTACTTCAAGATATTTTAAGTGGTTAATTTCTACGAAGTATTTGTGTAAGTATATCTCAACATAAAGTCCAAACTAAGTTTCATTTTTTTCTAAACAAGATAGCACAAAAATGGTATTTTTGAGAGAGTATTTTCGGATATTAAAAAATATATAAGAGAAAAATCATTTTTTATGGACTAGGTGATTTTGAAAACGGTGCACCGGTCTGTTAAATTGCACCCCTTGACGCTCTGAAAATTTAGTTTGTGGTTGTCATCATCAAAAAAAAGGGAGATTTTTGAACTATGGGGTTCACTAGTCCTAGTTTTGATGATTACAATTAATAAATTAAGTTGTTATTAACGCAATTTCTATGAGTTTATTTTTAGCTCTTGAAGTCCATTTTATGGAGCTTAAAGAAAGATTACTTCAAGATATTTTAAGCGGTTAGTTTCTATGCAAGTATTTGTGTAAGTATATACTCCCTCAAATTAATTGACTCTTTCAAATAGTAAAAAAACGTAAGACACAATCTTTGATCTTATTTTATTCCACATTGTTTCATTTTTACTCATAATTTTTACTCAAATTACCACACCATCATCAAATTGGGTTGATGCATAAAAAGAAAATTGTCATTTGCATAAAATATATGCTTCGAAAAAGATACAATGACAAGTATTATAAACAGTAAGAATCCGTAAGAAAGTGTCAATTATTTGGGAACGGAGAGAGTATAAACATAAAAGACCAAATTAAGTTGCATTTTATCCTTAAAAAATAGCACAAAAATGGTTTTTTTTAGTGTATTTTTGGATATTCAAAATATATAGGAGAAAAATTATTTTTTATGGACTGAGTTGTTCAGAGTGGTGCACCGGTCTGTTAAATGACACCCTCTGATGCTCAACCGGCCCACCACCCTGTGTCAAGCGGTGCACTGGTCACGAACTCAAAATAGTCATTATAGTTAATTCCTAGGTTTGGAGCAGTACACCGGTCGAACCAGAGCGGTCTACCAATCAGACGCTCCTCTTATTGTCTTTTAGCTCATTTTGAATTCTCTTTGAGCCACTAAATATCTCAAACGAATATAAACCTCTCTAGACTATAAATACCAAGGTTCCAGCATTTTGGAGACTTAAGAAAGCTACACCTAAAGTTAGATTCATCTTTTCAAAACTCTCTCAAGCAAAGCTAAAGCTAAGGGCCTGTTTAGCAAAGGAAAAATATTTCCCTTTTCTGTATCTAATTTCCTGAAATATCTCTTCTTTTTTTCAATAGAAAACTGAAAATCGTGTTCATTTTGTCCTAAAAGTGAAAAAAAATCACTTTAGAAAACTAAAAAATGTGTTCACATGACAACAATTTTCTCTCTTTTGAAAACAAAAACTGCAATTTTGTTCAAATAACTTATTTTGAATAAATAAAAATTGCATTTATTATTTTTTTAACAATTTAATAAACTAATAAATATAAATAATGGAAATTATTAGATATACCCAATAACATAAAATAGCGTTAAATAAATAAATCAAAAGATTGTTTGCATTATTTGGACTAGAAATTGCAACCCACTACATGCAATTTACTTTCACCGATAAGATCCATCATCTGATCAAAATACATGTAAAATAGTACAAGTATAGATCCATTCTCATTATATCAAACTATAGTCTTGTGATATCATTTGCAAAATCCGCAAACGCTTCTGCCTTCAAGATCGAGTCGCATAGTGCTTTTAAGATTGACCCCGATACCTGCCTCCTTTCAACATTTCAATAATGCAGCATCACAATTAAGTTTAATAAAACCAAAAGGTGGAGGACTCCATCTCTCCATTGCAGTCAAGGCATTACATGGCTCCTCTAGAAATCATTCCTAAGAAAATGCAGAGAATTTGGCAAATTAGATGTACAATAATTATTCACATCCATCATAAAATTTCTAATAATCAGTTCTGGGAATAGAGGCATTTGCTCGAACATGAAACTATTTCTCGATAGAAATCACACCACCTGTGACAATATTTTTTCTTTATCTACATTAGAATCAAGGCTTAAAACCAAATTTTGACCACCATAACTGTCAAGACCCATGATTCTCATCTTTCATTCTCTATCCCCAACACACAACATAGCATACACTGCTCTCTCTTGTCCCATTTTGATCATATTTCTAAGAAAAGTATGAAAATAAGAGTGCAGAACTAACAAGTGAGGATCTATCACATTAACTAGCATACATAAATTTTGGCAAACACTCACAACTCACAAATGCTGCAAATTAAAGGAAGAAAATGAGAAATTGTTCTAAGAGTAATTTTAGCAAACACTTGATAGACAGTAGCTGCTGGAAATTGCACTCAACTTAGTTGTTTATTCCTTGGCCAAGAATGCATTTATATAGGCTTACAATATAATAAAAATTTGGCATAAATTTGACAGCAACTTGTTGATTAACCAAATTCAATCACTTTCAAAAGGAGGCAGTGGATTACCTTCTTGTCGGCTTTCTTTGCCCAGCGAGGTCTCAGCCATTATCCATTTATGAGTCAAAGTAGGCTCTGTTGGAAAAATCTGCACAAAAACAAAGAGTGAAAGATCGAGACGCGATGAAATGTTGTCGTAAAGGAATTTATTTCCCCCAGGATATAACAATTTCTTCTAACTCGTAGCTAGGTACTATAACAACAAGAACAAAATTGATTGTAATCCAGAAGTACAATAATGACATTTGGTGTATTAAGGTGTCTCTTTGGGAGGACTGCTCATATTTATAGGTTTGGAGATATAAAGTTGTTTTAAAGATATTTTTGTTAGAGTCATATCTTCCACTTTAGGGGATAAGATTTTCGGTTTCAGATATTTAAGGATCGGTTACAAACTGAATTTGACTCATTCAAATTCAAAATAACCGTTTGAATTTAAGGTAAGACCTTAGGGACCAAAATGTAACCTTTATAATATCACATTTTTACAACAATCCCCCACATATTGCAAAGGTTCAAGGTAGGAACTCCTAGGTTAATATATAAAGTACAACTTTTCGAATCCGGTGTCTTTTGGACTATGAACCAGATCTAGATAAATAAATTTTATCCTTACAGAAATAATAGTAAAACTTAAAGCTTCTATGAACCATTAGCTCTTTTGCAAGGTAGGGAATTTATTTCTCATGTTGTACCCCCACAATTCTTGTAGTTAGCGCGGTTGTGCGCGTTTTGGCCATGCGCGTGCCTAGATATTGTGCTACAATCTCATAGGAGCGGCCTCACTCCACATTGATATAAGTTATTTCATCAAGTGTATCCGCAATCAATACACCACCTATAAGGGATATAAATCATTAAGAGTTCAAAACTCATCCTCTTAATCATTGCAGTCTAACACTTTTCACACCATAGGAGGGACACTCTATTTCGTGTTAGCAGAATTAGCAAGTGACTTGTTATTACCCATATGAACCTTCTTCATGGGATCTCCAATCACAAAGGTTGGGTTCCCATCACTATTAATTTCTTAATATGGTTTTAAGTCTCATTCCCTTCGATGTTTAGTCAGAGGATTAACCAAATACACTTCTGACATCTCATAGTCAACGAAAATAAACTCATGATTTAACAATAGCTTCACCACATATGCAAACCTTAGCTTGACAATCACAATGTATCGATACATAGGTGTTACACCCAATAGAATTCTTACATGCTGTAGAATTTCATCCAAAAAATTATTAACATCACTAGTGGATCATCAAATTACATCATTATTAGATTTTATCTCATTTGAATATAAAATTCAATTATCATCACTGTATTCTCTAATACAGAGGAAACTCAAACTATATATGATACCATAATTCATGTTACCCCTCAAGTACGTCATTAAAGAGTACTGAAAAAATTTAACATCAAAATGTCTAATTCCTAAGAAAAATCTCAACACAAGTTCTTGTGATAGTATTATGCTATCACATCTCTTATCGTTTATTTATTTATTTATTGCTCCCATTATCACACTTGTTGTGATATCATTGCTGCCACAAACTCACAAAAGTATAAGTATACTTCATGGCATATATATATTTTTAAATAAATAAATAAATAAAACAATAATTATAATATCCTAACCCCCACATTTGCGAATATTATTCTACTTATTTATGTATAAAAACCAATTCTACCAGATAAATATATTTGGCATTTTTCTTAGTTCTACGAGAATTAAGAGTGAGAGTAAATACCTCTTTGAGAGCACCAATACTTAATAAATTTACATCACCTGAAATAATACTTTCACAAAAATATATATGGAATAACACTTATGTGTTCACATATATTGTATCATATATAATGGTAATGTATCTCCTCAAGGAGTTTTTCTCTTTTTTAAATTATATAAAAAATAATTCTCAATTTTTTTTTCATGAACAATAATAATAACATTACTCATAATGAGATTAATATATTCATACCTCTTGTAGTATCGAATATAATCAAATTACTTATTAATTTGATTGCAAGATTCCTAAGCGTTGAAATATATACCTTATATATTTGCCTCCATAAATAAACTCTCTGCAAACTTAATTAGCTAGACAATTCACTGCAAAATTGATCATTACCACTTTGATCAGGAAACAATTGCATTGTTTTAATCCATTTACAACAGTAATAGCCACACCCCTTACATATAATTTCATATGCATCACTGTTTTAAATTCATTTTAAATAGTAAAATTAAACATTAATCTGTTTCCACAGATTCAATTCTTTCCATTTAAATACGTTAATTTCACCAATTATTAACATAAATAAAACAATTTATATCCATCTTTAGTATAACAATAATGTATCTTAAGGGATTATTTTCACATTAAGTGAAAATCTATAACATTAATTAAGATACATCATAAAAATTTTAATTAAGCTTAAGCTATAACACTTATTTTATAAACGTTCATGCACAAAATTCCAATTTTGGTACAAAACAACTTTCCAGCCATTAATCACTTTCCGTTGAAAATACCACATAAAATTGCAATTAAATTTTAGAACCTCAATTGCATACCGTAATACAGAGATTCTAATTTCACCAATAATAATAAAGTCATCATCCACTTTATTTTTCTAATCAATTAAGAATAATATGGTATATTAAAATCTCATTTATATTTGCACTGCTTAGTTCATTGCCACATTGTAACAGTAATATAACAATTAATATTGGTCATTCACTTCTTGTCATTGTTAAACAAATCTTGGGTAATATGAAACACTGACCAAGAAATTTATCAAGCACATGGAGAATAACATACATTCATACATACTTGTATTGTATCTACATCACTATTAAAAAATACCCTCCACAATATTGGTATCATTAAGAGACAAAAATTATAAATTAATAAAATATTGAACAATATCAAGATATCACTAACAGGTCAAACTCTTAACACATTAGCTAAATTACGTCATCAATATGGTCCTCATGTAATTAGACTTGTTAAACAAATTCCTCTCATAAAATTGTAATTCACCATGTATCATCAAAAATAAATTCTTCTTATTGCAATAGTATGTATGGCAACAACATCAAAATATAAAATGCAATTAAAATTTGGATGAATGCACTTAATTGCATGCGGTTACAACAACATTTGAGATTCTAAGGACATTCACGTATTCACCGATGTGATTTTTTCTTGCTCATGGATAAATATAAGGAATGGTCAACTAGTTAAATACTAGTAACATTAGAATAGCTCAGTTTATGCAGTTTGCAGTAGCAGCAGATAACAACTTAAAGAGTAGTACTACCACCACCATAGAATAGGAGACCAATTAATTGAGTAATACATACAGACTATTTTTAATTGTTTATAATTAACTTATGCCATAGACAAATTATATTAACATTCAAATGTTAATTCACCCAAATAATTGTTAGAAATATATCCTCTTAATTAGGGATACAATTAATTTACCACAAAGAAAAAGAAACTGATACTTATCTGTTGAGCATAAGAAGATGATATGAACTTTCTTTTCTTTACACTCTCAAACGATTCATCACCGGTAGAATAAATTCTTTTAGATTGTTGGAAAAATTTACACAAAAAAAAGAGTGAAAGATCGAGACGTGATGAAACGCTGTCCTAAAGGAATTTATTTCCCCTAGGATATAATGATCTCTTCTAACTCGTAGTTAGGTACTAGAACAACAAGAACAAAATTGATAGTAACCTAGAAGTAGAATGATCACATTTGGTGTATTAAGGTGTGTCTCTTTAGGAAGATGACTGCACATATTTATAGGCTTGGAGATATAAAGTTGTTTTAAAGATATTTCTGTTGGAGTCATATCTTCCACTTTAAGGAGATAAAATTTTCGGTTTCAGCTATTTAAGGATAGGTTACAAACTGAATTTGACTCATTCAAATTCAAAATAACCATTTAAATTTAAGGTAAGACCTTAGGGACCAAAATGTAACCTTTGTAATGTCACATTTTACAACAGGCTCCACACCATGAGACATATCCTTAAGCACAACCGTGCATAATCGGTCAGATTTACGCAAGCAAATCAACAAGAAAAGCATCCAGATTTGATTTCCAAGCTAACTTTAAGAAAATTTCCTTGATTGGATTGGTCTCACATCGACAGAAATCTTACCCATCACTATCATCGCCCGAATCAGCAATGCAATCTCTTGTTTTCATTCTTTGTTCTCAAAATTTTCAAAAAACTTTCAAAAATTTGCATTTGCTAAACAGGCCCTAAAGTTTTCAAAGATGTTTCTGTTGTTCAAAAGTTTTTACTTCCCTTGATCGAGTAAGTGCTTTCTTCTTGAGGCTTAATATTGTACTAGTTGGATTATAAATTGTTATATATCTTGTTTAGATTCCTTGTAATCCACTTGGGTTAGATATACGTTTCAATACTTGGGAAGGTTTAAGAAGAGTCATACTTCTATTTGGGTTAATGGTAGTGTCCTCCTTGTAAGTGGACATAAGATTGACTCTAGCCTTGAATTAGATTTGTGATATGTTAAGCTCGTGGCTAGTGTAAAAAACTTGTGAAAGGTTTGAGTTTGAGCCTTAAAAAAAAGCTTGGTTGGGTTTCTAGTGAGGCTTGGTAAAATTAGTTGTAAAAATTGTTAGCATGAGCCTCCGGGAAAAACTAGGTTTTTGGGTGAACTATAAACCCACATAATGGAGGTTAGAAATTCTAGAGATATGGTCCAGTTTATTGCTCTTTCCTTGTGCCTATTTTTCCATAGGGAGTTGGTTTACATGTACAACATTTGTGACCTTGTGGTATACCCCTGGATTGTCTAGTTCCTATTTGGAAGGCTACAACTTCTTAACTGCCTCAGTTTCTACTCCTCCTAATAGTTTAGCACATTCCTTGTTGTTACTATGGGGTCTTGAAGCACAAGGAGATTTTACTCGTTGGTGACAATTAGGTGGTTAGTGGACTTTTGTTGCTCTTCATGGCGCTTTCGGACTAATAGGTTTTATGTTACGTCAATTTGAACTTGCTCGATAATGGATGTATCTTACCGGTTGTAAAAGAACCACTATAAATCTCTTATCAAGCTTTTCTTTCTCTTGTCTTTAGTTTATCGCCTAAATCACTTATTTGCACATTAAGCATTTGTGTAATCATTTGTGAAAACAAATTAGTTCAATTGGTGGCCTACTCAACCCCCAAGGTTATTCTTCAATTATATGCTCACTACTTTTATCCTTTATAAATAATGATTTTTTTTTTTGCATAATTTTTATTTATGTAATAAAAGTTATTGTTGTATTGTAGTATAAAAAAAAAACTTACATCCCAACTAGGCCTGTCAACCAGTCCCGAGACCCGGGGTTTCGGGCCAGGTCCGGGTCCAATTTCTAGACCCGTTTTTTATCGGGACCGGGTTTGGTCCCGACTCGAGTGTTGCCAGGTCCAACCGGGTCTAGGTCGGGTCTATCCGGGTCTGACCCGAGACCCGACAACAATTTACAAATGACCTAAAAAAAAATTCCTTCTTTCTTTCTTCATTCTTTCTTCAGTTTTGTTCAACACAACCTCTGAGTCTGACCTCCTCCTCCACACACCACCTCTGACCTCCTCCTCCAGCAGCGCCGTGCCACTGCCACACTTGAGTCAGATGACCTGCTCTCCTCCTCGTCCAGCAGCAGAGCTGTGCCTCCACACACGTCACAGTCCCTCCTCCTCGACCAGCAACAGCGCCGTGCCTGACCTCCTCCTCGTCACTCGTCGATTTCTACCTCTTCTTCAAGGTTACTACCCAAATACCTATCCTAACTTGATCATTGCAGACTTGCAATAGTAGGTCTTGTTTTGTTTTTAAATTACTTTGTGACTTCTTCCTTGTTTTGTCTGCCAACTGGTCGATGAAATGCCAAAGAAGAAAATCAAGCATGATCTTTTGTTATTCTGGTCAATTAGTTGTGGGTTTACAATGAGAATCAATTTCTATGCATCAGTATAGTATTAGTATTTGGATGTGTGGTTTTTTCTCTCTTGTTTGGAGATCGAAATTCCTTTAGGATTCCACTGGTTTACAAAGAGAATCAATTTTGTTACCACTGCTTTGTAACAGCACCAAAATGGTATCAATAAAAATTGTATATTTAACAAATTAATTAATTTAAAAAGAAAAAAGGAAAAAATGGAAAAGAAAACAGAAGAAGTGTATTTAACAAATAAATAATTAAAAAAGAAAGACGGGTCCGAGTCTGGTCCTATACCCAGACAAATTTTGCGGGCCGGGATCGGGTCTGGTCTCCACCCGGGTGTCTTCGGGTCTGGTCGGGTCCGGCCCACAGACCCGTTTTGACACCCCTAATCCCAACTAACCCACCCTATAACTCTCTAGCTAACAGTTTTTTTGCCTTTATTAATTTATCACTTGTATTAAGTTTCTTATGAGATACTCCCTCCGGGGCAAAATAAACGACATTTTAGGATAGTAAAAATTCGTAAAACAATGATTTTTGATATTATTTTATTCCACATTGTTTAATTTTTACTCCTAATTTCCACTCAAATTATCACACCATATATTTTTTTTTTTCATTTGCACAAAATATATACTTCATAAAAGATAAAATGACAAATATTATAAATAGTAAAAATCCGTAGGAAAGAGTTATTTAATTTGACCCAGAGGAAGTATATTTGAGCTTCACATTTTATACTACTCTTTTACTGCGTTTCATTCATAAGCCCAAAGAGTGATTATACAACAAAACTCGCAAAGCGGGTCCACCATTTTTAGTATATTATAAAACAGGTAATAATAAATTTAATATTTAATTTCCTTTAATGTTAATTGGTTTAATACCATTTAATGCTGAAATATTTATATTTATATAATAAATACAATTAACTCCAAACTACAATGTTAATTAAATGGTAAATAGTTTAGGAGACCTTTAAGATGCCAAAGAATATCAAATAAAATAATTTACCTCATTAACCTCACTCCTTGCAATAATTAAAAGATTTAAGTGATATCAAATATAGAGACTATAGTTTAGTTTAGAATAATTTACTAAATATATAAATTAATATATTTATGTTTTAAAACATGACCCGCTTAAGTACACTTGGCTTCTGTCCATAGTTTTGATAAAGTGAAATGATAAACTTGTCCATTCTTAGGGTTTTTATTACGAATGCTCGATGGAAAATGCTACACCGGTCTCTCAGACCGGTTACTGAGATTGGGGGAATTGACGTCATTCTCTATTTATAAAACTGCCATTGAGATTAATTATCAAAATGCCATTGAGATTAATTACCAAAATGTCATTGATTCCATTTTCACTCTTCAAACGTTGCTGCTTGCTTGTTTATTTATTTGTTTTAGTCCCTTTGCTAATTAAATCAACAACTTGAATTATGAGGAAAATTGTTGAGTAATTTGTGTCCAATTAATTATTTCTACATACCTATATTAATTAGATGACTTCAATTTGGTTGATTAGTCAATGGTTTGCTCCAATTTTGAGTTTTTGCTTAAT
>NBIL01079401.1:0-11307 GCA_002752925.1 Viola pubescens var. scabriuscula | reverse complement strand
AGTACATATATTGTATGAATTCTAATGTATAATTAATTTTTTCTATATTTTCTTATTTATCTGTTTGTTAAGTTTATCAAATATTTGTTATTTAGTAACGGATACAAATACTCTTAAGCATTTTTTTAATTTTTCGTTCAGCTCACTTGTCTTCCCTTTAAAATACTCCAAAAAAAAAAAATTCGGGGGCGCTGCCCCCGAACCCCCATACCCTCTGAATACGAATCTCGCCCCCCCAAGCATCGGAGCCAGGCTCCGTCACTGACCATACGACACTTCTTCATGAACTAACTGTTCAATGCCGAAGTGTTGTGGACATCATAACCTCCCAAACTTTTCAAATCCTTTGAAATTTTATTTTTCGTATTTATCTTCTTAAAAAAATTATTTATTTCGTAATAGTTCTTAAAGTTTTAATTTTTTGTCCTAATCTTTCATAGTTTCACGCAAGATTCTATATTCTCTCGTAACAATCCTTGAAGTTATATATATATTTTAATCCTTCGTATTTGCTTCTTAAAATTTTATTTTTTCACATAATTATCCTTAAAGTTCTATTGTTTTATTCATTCATATTTGATTCCTAAAATTTTAAATACTCTCATAATAGTCCTTAAAATTTTATTTTATTTATTAATGCTTTATATTTATTCATCAAAAAAATATGTTATCTTGGCCCCTACTTTTTTTTTCAGACTCAACCACTGTAACTGTTCCAAATGTCATACTACATATAGTTTCCTCCTCTCTACAAGTTTACTCTTTATTTACATTATTATTATTTGTTTATACGAGGAAATTTTATATATATGTTTTTTTTTTCATAAACCAATTTATATTAAAGATGAGGGGACAGTAACTAAGTAATGAATAGTGATATTCATACTAACAAATTCTATAAAATTTATATAGTAACTAATCTGATAAAATATGAGTGATGTATATATTAATTTATTTGAAATTTTCATCACTGGAAACATATCATTCAGATTTTAATACATCAATTAATATAGGAAGTCCGTAAGATTTATTAGTAAGCTAATCATTTTCCAAAAATACTATGATTACATATGAAAATGGAAAGAGGATTATAGGAACAAACATACAGATTTTGTCTCCGACCCTGAAGTTCCTGGAGGAAGACCAAGAGGCCACATCAGTGTATGGGTCCCATCCACGCTCTGCCCCGACAACATGGTGGCGGTGCACCTCCTCCTCAGCTCCAACACCACCACCACCACCACGGCTCACCACCGCAGCAATTATGAGCAGAAGAAGAGGGAGACCCATCGACAACATTTTCATCACTGCCAACGCCATCGCTTCTCTCTCTCTTTCTTTGTCTTTCTCTTACTATTAAGGAAATTAAACTGACAACAAGTGCTGGAGTCGAGAGGTAGGTATAGTATAGTTTTTAACAAGTAAAGCTTTACTTTAACAAAGGAATAACTTTAGTTTTATTTAATTTTATTTAATTTTATTTAATTTTATTTAATTTTCGAAAAAGGAATATGAAAGCAATAATAAAATAAAAAAAACACCACCAATACCCTTGAACTGTCATCGTTTGATAAATAGACCTCTAAATAACTTATTATTGGACTTAGTTTCCCTAACTATTTTTCCGTTGTAAAAAAACTTATCTGTTAGTTTTTCCATCCAAAACCCTAACATTTTTGCTTTAATCATTTTTTTTAATCGCCAAAGAAATTACAATCCAAAATTAAATAATTTTTTTTAAACTTATTAATTGTTAAATACATATGAACATAACTATTTTTCTAAAAAATAATTTATTATTTTTCTAAAAATAAAAATTGAAAAGAACAAAAATAAAAATAAAATTATATAATTTTCTTAAGAATTATAAAAAATAAATTAAAATTATAAAAAGTAGCAAGCTTGGTTGAAAAAATCAAAAAAATAAAAGCATTACTGTTAATTTCATATTTGTTGAATATTTTTATTTTTTATAAATTTTTAAAATATTTATCACTTTTAAATTTTATATATGAATTTTTTTTGTTTCTATTTTCTAATTTTTTTAATTTTAAAAAATTATTTATCTATTTTTCTCATCTTTAAAAATAAAAGGGAATCAAAAAAATATGGTTAAAGTAAATCCATTAAAGTTTTCGGTGGAAAACTTAACAAAGAGACCTCTTTGCAACGAAAAAATAGTTAGAGGAGTTGAATCTAATAAAAAATCGTTGAGGGCCTATTTGCCAGACGATAATAGTTCAAGGGGTGGTGGTGCTAATGAGGTTGTCGTATTTGGCTAATTTTTTTCCCAATTATTTGATGTCATAGACTCATAGTTAGAGTTTTGAGTTTTGAGAAGGTTAGTTGATATATTTTAATTATAATTTTTATCTCTATAAATTAAAAAATCTAAATCAATTAATTTAAAACACACCAGTATTTAATTGGTTAGTTTAAAGTGAATTAATTAATATAATAAAAAAAATCAAAGTGTATTTATAAGTGAAATAATCATTATTTTAGTATGATTAAAAATACAAGTTTTTTTAAAATAGAGATATTAACAGCTACATAAGTAGACACGTACAAAGTACAAACTAATAAAAATGTTTATGGATTGTTTATCTGATATTGATCGTACTATCCTGTGAGAAATTTGTGCTCACGTTAAGTATATTAGAGGTAAGATAAGGTAGTTGGATAGAATTTCTTTTACTGAGATCAGTAGGAAAGCAAACCAAGTTGCTGATTGGGTTTCTAAAGCAATTAGGCTTCTTCAATGTCCGCCACACTGTTTTTAACCTTCATGATGCCCTCTAGGCCTGTCTGGAAAGGAATTTGTTGTTTTACTCTGTTGATCCGTAATGGAATTTCTATCCTTTAAAAAAAAAAACCCAATAAAAGTGCGCATCTTTCCGCGCAATTTCCTTCAAAATATCAAACCGCGCATCAAGCCAGGAATCGTAGTTGGAGTCACTTGGACAGGTAGGTAGGTGTAGCCTTCATCTCACTGTGTTAACTGTTTTTGGATTTTATCTTGGCGACTTGATTTTCCATTTAAAGTTTTAGACGTGATTTAAAAAAAAAATTATATTATTAATTATCATTATAATATAAAATACCATTAAATGAACTTATAAATGGACCCCAACTCTCTGTATATACTCACGTGGTAAATTCACACCAATCTCAACCATTAATGAGAAATGAATGGCCAAGAGTGGATGAGGCTAATTTTTTATTTATTTAAAAAAATGGCCGTGTTCCGCTTTTAGTTGTTTTATTTTAAAGTTAAGGTATCTATTTTTAGTTGTTTTGTTTTTTTAGTTATAATTTAACCTTACTTTAAAATCATGAAAAGACATGCTTTTAAAAATAAAAAACTACTTATTTGTATTAAAAAATAAAAATATATTTAACATAAGATGTAGTAACTTACTTTAAAAAATATATTAGTACATAATACTTATTTTTTAAATAGATAAATTTTATGTATTTATATTTTTAATGTTATAAATTAGTATATAACAACATTTGGATTAAAAAATTCAACAAACTAATGACTTTTAAAGATCATTTCATTTTAATTAAAGCAATTCACAGCATAGCACAATAGTTTCTAATCAAACAGCTTACTTGTTCATTTCACACCACAACACCACACCACACCACACAACGCAACACATCACTCACAGCACAACGCAACACAAAACAACAGGGGCCAAACACGCCCTAAGACTCTCTTGAGGTGAAATAACACACTGGTAAAATCACACAACTACTGTGAGAGATTAGTTTTTTTTTTATTTTGTTTACTAAATGGGCTATGATCTAACTCAATTTTATCAGGGTATGAATAGGCTGACTCGACTAAGGATCCGAAATATTTGCTTATTGAATTTTGCCAAATCTAGTAATTATACATGACATTATACCAACCATACTTATAGAAATCGACCAGTCCGACTGGAAAAATTGGGAACCATAAAAATACTGAGTCGATTCAACCCAATGGGCCAGAAATGTAAAAAATTAGGTCGATCGGTCTACCTGGCCGGTTTTTATACAAACCGGAAGAACCGAGCGATTTGTATCAAATCGACCTGTTCATGCAGATTTTCTTTAAAAAAAAAAATTCACAAAAATGGTGTCGTTTTGGTCCAAAACACGTTGTATTAATGTATTAATTTAAAAAAAAAACAAAACAACACAGAACGAATAAAATTTGCTCATCTTCGATATCGACATTTCCTATGCGCTAAACGGATAAAACAAAATTTTGAAGCAATTCGTCATTGCCGCCATTCTTTCCCGCAGCGATTCAGCCTCACCAACTCATTCTCGCGGTCGTCAATTCGTCATTTTTTGTTATTATTTCAACTTATTTGAGTTACCTTGACTTCGTGGTTAGGGTCATGACCTACAAAAACAAACTATGAAATCATCCATGATACTAGCTATTAATTATTATATATCTACATTTTTTTTAACACATACTTAGTAAGGTGTGGTGTTTATTTTAATTAAAAATATGTATAAAGTTGTATGTATATTATATTTTTTATAAACCAAACGGTTCAACCCAGTTTATTTCGGTTAAACTAGTAAATCAGAGACTCATGAGCTGAGCGATTCGATGTACGAACAATTCTGAAATACGATCAGATTAAACCCAATTGAACCAAAATCATTGAACCATGAGTTGAGCGGTCACTGTCCGGTTCAGTTTTAAAATTGTGATTTTTTTGAAAATACTATGAATCTAAATAATTATGGGATAAACTTCAAAAAAACTCATCTACGTATAACTAATTTACGATTTAAATGCACGCTAATTGACATACCAATGCACTATATAATTTCTTCCTCAAGTCTACTTTGCAGAAAAATGAGAAGAGGAGAGAAATTTGGAGAAATTATTCACACACTCATGCACTTTAAATTTAGATGCTCTCATTAATGTGGTAGTTACTAGTTAGAATGGGTGATGGGTGGATTATACAAAGGGTTAATTGCAGAAAGGCCCCCTGTACTATTGCAAAAAACAGACTCCTCCCCTGAACTTTCAAAACTTTATTCTGCCTCCCTTAAACTATTGGTCAAGTGCAAAATTATGGTTTCTATTAGTCAAACTAATAGACCGTGAGTTTTTACTTATTTCTCCTGGTTGCCTAATTTTTCCTTCCCGGTTGCAACCTCTGTCTTCCTTTAACATGTTTTTGAAAAACTCTGACATGTTACTGACCTCTCCTTTTCCAATTTTTTTTGCAACATTTTCATTTCTTTTTCTTTTCTTCTCTATTTTCATTTCCATCACCATTTTGGAAATTCTGGAAATAAAAATGGTGTAATTAGTAAAAAAACACATTGAGAGAATATATAGTGTAATTAGTATATTAATCACTACTAGGAGAATATAATTAGTAATTAAACTATATATATATATATATTCTCCTAGAGTTTAATTACACCACAATTACACCGTTGAGAGAATAGTGATTAAAATACAATTAGTAATTAAACTATATATATTCTCCTAGGTTTTTTCAGGAGGACATCCAGCAGCCTCTCTTCTTTCTTTTCTCTGGTTTTGAACTCATTTTCTCTTATCGTCTTCAACCTTGAATGCGTAGGGATTTTATATTTAATCAGTTTATTATTCTCTTTAATTTTCTTGCCTATCTTTAACTAAGCTTTCTTATTCCTGGTAAAGGCAATTAGATTATGATTCTAAGTATTTGTGAGATCTAAATTGCTCTTCTTAATTTCTGTGTTTGCATATATGTGTTCTCTAAAATACTTGATCATTTTTCATATTAGGTTTATGTCTGATCAACCTAGATTCTAATATGAAACCGTCATTCTTTTTTATTACGACAACCCTTTATGGGCCATTTACGGACCAAGAAGATCGAAGTAGACAACTAGCCCTGAGAAGCTAGAGAGAATAATATTTAGGTTGAAGCCCCAATTGATAACCGAGGTGCCAAGGCCTAGAATTGTCTTCCTCTATTCAACAATCAATCAATTTTAGTAAACCCTTTAACCAGCAAGGTGCTAGTTGATTAAGAATCATCTCTAAGCGTACCTGAGATGGTTTTGATACAGGAGGGAAGTAGGAGTCACAAGCGTACCTTGATTCTATAGCAATTTTGTAGACTAGAAAGGAATATTTGTGAATCAATGATCGAATACTTATGAATCATAACTTATTTTAGCCTTTACTAGGAATCTTTTTTCCTGACTGTTCTTTCTTAACCAGTTTCTTGACCAAGAATAATATTCTTGGCGTCGACTTTATACTTGCTTTTTCAATTTTTAGTTTTTAAACAAAAACCCTCCATTCTAGTTAAGTGTTTAAATCTGGTATTTATCTTGTTTTAAGACTACCCATTCTCTGTGGATCGAACCTCTTACCATTATTTGCAATCTTTTATAGGTACTGATAAATTGTATTTATTTTTTATGGTCTCGACACCCATCACACCAACTATGGGATTCATGTATCGAGCAATGGATGAAGCAAAATAGAAAATACAATTCAACTTTAGAAATGTCAAGAGAAGGTACAACTTTCATTTTTTATTTTTTTCTTTAATTTTTGAATAATATAAAAATGCTTACGATTACATTTTTAATTTTCAGCTATGAACAAGTGTGAGATATCATTGATGCACAATGAGAACTTCAACTCCATAGGCCTTTGTATGCTGTAACTTACTATCTCAACCCTCAACTTCATTATTTTCCAGATTTTAAAGTGGATGCTAATGTTAAAATTAGCATGTATAATTGCATGGTGCCAGACTATGAAGAAAGGGTGAAGATAGATATAAAACTTAAAAATTTCAAGGATTCTAAAGCCCTATTCGGTATAGATGTTGCCAAGACAACAAGAGATAAGAAAGCTCCAGCAAAATGGTGGGAATCTTATGGAGATGAATGTCTAGAGTTGCAAAAAAATATCATTAGAGTATTGAGCCTTACTTGTTCCTCATCTAGTTTTGAGCGCAATTGGAATGCATTTCAAATAGTAAGCTTATACCTTCATTACGTTATTTTCTTTACCTAATAGTTTGCATATAATCAAATTCTAATGTGTATTATGCGTGATAAATTTAGGTCCATACTAAGAAACGAAATCGTTTGCATCATAAAAAGATGAATGATTTGGTCTTTGTAATGACCAATATGAAAATTGGTGAAAGAAAAGGTAAGAAAGTGTTTAAAGATTTTGATGACATTCCATCGGATGATGAATGGATAACTGAGCAAGATGATGGTATCAATAATTGGGTAGGTATTGTTGGCAATGATGTTGAAAGTGATGATGAAGATGATGGAGATGCACAAGATGGAGGGAATGGTCTTTAAGGTGAAAACATGGACTTGGAGATTAATTTTGGTGATGTTAACTTTCGATGTGGAGATTCTTCAAGAAACTAAGAGATGAATGATGGTGATACTTTAATCGAGAATTGATTGAGCCTACATTGTAGTGATTTTACAACTAGTTTTCCTGTCTATTAAGTATGATATTCTACTACTTCCAGTAGATATTTTCTGATTATTGCAGGAAATACTTTCAAGAAGGGAAAGAGCAGAAAGGAGTAAAAGGGAGATGAGAAAGGAGCATTTTAGACCAGCACGGATATGAAGAAAAAACCTCGACCAAGAACGCAAGTTGACCTATCTCTTGATCAAGATGATCTTGTCTTGACCAATCCTTCACTAATGAAGAAACTCAATGAGCAAATAGTGGATTGAGACACTGGTAGTTGATTTGATCATGCCTTAACGACGAAGCGTTGATCACGGACTGATTGAGACGCGTCCTGCTGATTTGTTTCCTTTTATTCTTTTGTGAGGAGGAGAGTTTTTGATATACATTAAGATACCATCTTTCAGATTTGGATCCCTGATTGTTTTAGCTAAATTCTAGGAAGAGAGGGCTATTTATACTCTTCCTAGGGTTTTGAGGAAGGGCGCTCAGAATTTCCCAATCGTCGTTTTCAGGATTTAAATCTATTTCTCTATTTCCGGTCCTTCACATACTTCGCTCCTCCGGTAACGGAGGATTTTTATCATTTTAATACAGAGTTTATTTTGCTTTCCATTATGCATATGAGTAGCTAAGTTTTTCATTCTTGGTAGAGGCGCTTAAGCTTAAGTATGAGTTTTGCATGAGACCGAATCGAGTTTTATTAATCTTCACATCTGCATTTGATTGATCTCACGCTTAATCTTAACACATTTTCTGTTTAGTTTTAGATCTGGCCAATCTAGAATTTCATAGTTTTTGTAGTCGTCATTTCTTTTAGCCATGGATTATTGACTAGAAGGATCGAAGTAGACTCCTACGCACTAGCGGCGGGACCGTAAAATGGTAGGGAGAAAGGTCAATTAGAACCAGACCCGACTGACGCTCCTGGAAACTAGTCTAGAGTTGTCTTCCCCTTTTCAAACATCTGCCAATTCAGTAAACCCTTTAACTAGCAAGGTGCTTATTGGTAAGGCATCACTTGATTCCTACGCGCATTTGGCCCTAGGGTGATGTTGATACAGGAGGGAAGTCAGGGGGTAAGTGGTTCTTAATCCTATAGCAACTCTATAGATTGAAGATGAATATCTTTGCGTCGATGATTGCATCTCATATCTTATAGCTATCAAGCCTCTACCAAGAGTTTGTCTCATATCTGTTTTACCATTTTATCAACCCATCGTCTTGATGAAGAATACTTTCGTTCTTGACCAAGACCGATTTACCGCTTTAATCATTTTCTCGTATGTTATTTTCCAAACAAACAAAACCTTCCCCCTTTTTTTTAACATTTTAGTGTTGTTTTAATTGATTTCAAGTTCTTGTAAAGTTTGGTACCATTCCTTCCCTGTGGATCGAACCTCTTGCTAGCTATCTACAATTAATTTTGTGCTTAGCAGTATGCTGTATTTATAAATTTAAATTTGAGTGGATTCGACTCCCACCAATATTTGGCGCCGTTGCCGGGGAATGCACGGTTACTAATCATTATAATTTCTTGTTATTTTGTAGTTTATTTATTTGTTTTCGGATATAGAGAATCAACCACGATTGGAACTGACCCTCAGAGAATTGAATCAAGGGATGGAGCCAGCTACTCACTCTTGTCTTAATCTACCACCAGTAGATCATGACTGGACTATGCGGCTTGACGTCATTCAAAACATCAAGAAGTTTTATAGTCGGTTCAATGAAAATCCTTACATTCACTTGAGGGATTTCCATGTGGAATGTGAAGCTCATAAACCCCAGGTCGTTTCTCTTGAGAGGGCAAAATTGTGAGCCTTCCAATGGTCTTTGGAAGAATCAGTGAAGGGTTGGTATTACAATCTACCTCACCATTCTATCACCACTTGGGCCGAAATGTCAATGGCCTTTTTGAGGAAATAATGGAATTCAAGCAAAGTTGGAACTGCTAGGAAGAACCTTATTGGGATCCAACAGGGAGATTCTGAGAACTTCGGAGAGTATTTCCAAAGATTCAAGGAGCTCTAGGAAATCTACCCTACTCACGAGGTTTCTGAAGAGAACCTGATTTAGTATTTCTATGATGGAATGTGTTTTGTAGATTGAGAGAAGGTCGATACGACAACGGGCGGAGCATTGCAAGATGTCACCCCCACTCGAGCAAGACAACTATTTCAGACCATGGCCGAATACTGCATTAATAAAAGCTCCTCAGAGCATTCTAATTCCATTTCTTCAGTAAACTCTATTGTTATGGGGCAGCAGAGAGCGAGTATAGCTTATTTTATTCAAAATCTTTCTATAGATGTTCTTGGTCAAGCTAACAACCTCTACTCCGCGTTGTCACCAGCAACAACAGAACGGAGCATTACTCAATTAAATTCCATCTATGGAATCAGCCAAGACCAATACCTCTCCAACAATCCTTATCCAAACACTCACAATTCCAGTTGGAATCAAAATCAATCTCAACCAAATACCTTTCCCACACAAAAGCAAACCAACTCACCTCTCCTGTCACCTGCACCATCACATCAGTTACAAATTGCTGGTCCTACAGGCGACGATGAAGTAGATAGAAGGTACGCTCAGTAAGAAGTTATGTTGACCGCTATCCAAGAACAACTTAAGTTGATCATGGAAGATAGACAGAAGTAAGTACATGACACGAGTGCAGCAAGCTTGAGAAGTGGTGTGAATTTGCTAGATAGAGAGGAAATGGTAGTCCATCAAAAAGAAAAGAAGAGACCCAGGCATAAGGATTAGGAAGAAATAATAGAGTTTGATAGAAAGCGCACCTACAAATCACCACAACAGATTGAGGAAGAAGAAGCTGAAGAGATCTTGGCAATAGAAGAGCCAATCTTTCCCTGTGGGAAAGATATCAAATAAAAAGAAAACGAGAAGAAAGATGAGAGGAAGATTAGAAAAGCGGAAGAAGCCTGGTGTGCTGTCGAAACACTCAAAAATAATTACAACTTATCACATACTACAAAAAAGATTGAAGAGGTTCGATCCACAGAGGCTGGTGAAGACGTTAACTAGACAAGCCCAGATATAAAATAAAACAATAAAAGAGACAATGGGGGGGTTTGGTTGGTTAAACAAATAAACCAAGATAGGGACAGTTGCTAAAAATTAATAAAAAATAAGAGTAAAGGGCAAGACAGGAAAACATAATAAAGAAATAAAGATGTAAAAATAGAAGAGAGAGAGATTCCTAGCAAAGGATTTTCTCAGGTTGCGTCTAGGCCTAGTCAGTCATTGGCGCAGAAATATTCTACTCTAGTTCATAGACATGCTATAGGGACCTAGACACCCCCCGTTTCCACATATGAGATCCCTAAAGCCCCATACTTTCCTTCGTATGAGAAGTTACCCCATGTTTCCACATATGAGGTAACCTTGACACTTCGTCATCCTCCCAGGCACGGGGCAAGGAGGCCAAATTCAAAGTGCCCATGAAGAAGAGGAAAGACACATCTAGGGCGAGATACCTCTCAGCTTGTCAGACTCGCGATACCACCCTTATCGGTTGCTTGCCCTAGCCAGATTGGACCAAATGACATGATGACTCCGGTCTAGTTGTCTACTCTATCCTATAGCCTCATGTTAGTTATTACTATAGAAATGACTGTAATCAGGTCTAGTTATTAGCTAGCTAGACTCCTAACTTGCCCTAGACGAATTGACAAGAAACCGGAAAATAAGTAAATACAAACATGGAGTTTATGAAGAACGATTTGGCCTCATAACTATCCTATGCAACCATCAAAATACCTTTGCTAAGAATGGAGAATCTAGCTACTCATGCAATA
>NBIL01079364.1:659-11161 GCA_002752925.1 Viola pubescens var. scabriuscula | reverse complement strand
CAGTATGAAGCCAATTTTTCTCGCTTTGCTTCCTTTTTTTATTTACTCTCCCTCTTCCCTCCCTAGCCAGTGAACCTCCGATCAATGTTGTTCCCGAGAAATAAAGTATTGAGAGACAAGAATCCCAATGTTTTCAAGGTGTCTGCCCTTCTCAGTGTGGGGAGCTGGCATATGGTTTTGCTTTTCAAAAAAAGGTTGTTTGACTCTGCTCTATTTGAACATAGCTGCCAGTTCTGTTGACGTTAATCAAGTCGAATTCTGCAGAACTTCTGTAATGACTTGGCATTTTGGTTTCTTTTCCTCTTCTTTTTTTTCTCTGAGCGACCTCTTATCCCCTTACGGGCAAGAAATTAATCTTATTAGATCATTGCCCGGTCCAATACTGAATACCATACCGAAATTATTTCGAGAATTTAGTAATGGTACTAAACAATAAATAATATGGTATGGTATCTATTATTTTTAGTATGGTTTTATTAGCAAAATATTTCAACAGCAATAGATGAACACCCCTATAAAATAACAAGCATCTTGAAGTGTCATACAATAGGGATTTTCAAGGGAGAGCATGGAGAGCACCCATCTCCCGGGAGAAATGATGGATCATTCAGAAAATGATGAGATGTAGCTTTACTTTAGTAGAAAGTGAAGTGTGCCTCAAGCAATCGGAATAATTTGTTAAATGCACAAAATCATGACAAGTTTCTTAGATAAACCTAAAATCTCTTATGCAGTATATACAGATTAAATGTATGGAACCACCTCATCAGATAACGAGCTCTTAGTGGAATCATAGTAGGCTTATTATTTTTATTATTTTGAATTTAAATAATAAATTATACAGTGTTTATATTAGTTATACAAGAGTGATCGTGGGAAGAGGTGGATACAAGGGAAGAAGCGACTTACCGCTGTAAATATACAGCCAGAACATAAGTAAAAACAACAACGGATGACATTTCTTTTCCACTTTTAACGGAAAACAACTAAACGGTGACATGGACCCTTTACACGGTTGAAATCCTTTTGCTTTGTTAGAGACAAGATTAGCTGATTAACGATTCTTTCATTGTATCCGCGATAGCTGAAGGCAGCAGCAGGATAAACATGACACGTGCCAGTGAGAGAACACGGGCGACGAGCTTAACAACTTCCATCATCCAACATTTGTAAGATAGCTTTGTGTATGGATTTGGACTATGAAGTCATGTCATAACTTTGAATGCTGTCTCCAAGGGCAACCACCTTCAAATGCGTGCTCTAGTACGTCTTCCATTCTCTTTGCTAGTAGAATCTGAAAAAAAAAAACGAGACATAAACTATGAATCACTGACAGCTTGAACAACCCAGAAAATGAACATGAAGTGAATACAAGTCGGTCAACATTTACAGGAAATGGTTCAGCGCCTGAGCATCATGCACGAAGGAAACGGGCGCACACATAAAGTTTGGCTCAGTTGTGAAATTTGAGCAAAAGTGAAATTCAACTTAAGATGGAAGGTGGGAGTTGATCAAACTATTTTGAGAAGAAATTAGATGCGGGTGTGTTATCCGTCGATATCTAGCTGGTACAACACCATGAGGACGGACAATTACCTCGAGACTGCCAAGCACAGGAGCTGGTACTTCAACCAAATCCTTAAAATTTCTCTCTGGCAGGATAACTCTCTTGATGCCATAGCGATGTGCAGCCAATATCTGAGGTAAAAAACAAACGAAAAGGAATTAATATTTTACGTACAAGTATGCCAATTCATATGAATTTCTGTACTTGTGTTGCCAAATCTGCAGCAGAGAGCTAATAGTTCAAAAAACTGAAAGATTGAAGTCTACATTGCACAAATTAACAACTTCATTTATCCCATATAACATTCATCATCAAAGTGAGCTAACAAAAGCATGAGAAGGAAAAAAAGCATTAAAGCAATGTGGATACAGGTTGGTTTTAGCATAATTGCCAACATCCACAGCCAAAACTACATTATTGACCACAGCCTCTCCATTTTGAAAGAAAATTATACAAATGTAGAGAGCATCACCACAGCCCATTCAAAAATTTGATAAAACATCATAAATTTGCATCCCCACAGCCAACTAGATAGTGATAATCAAATATAAAGACAGCATTGAAATTAAGGGACCCTAAGAGTTCGAACAAGAGACCTTCATGAAGCTGCTAGCAAGAAATTCAGTACAATTGCAGTTGAAAACTAGTCACCAACCTAATATGGCATAAACAGAAGTTTGAAACACTGCAAGACCACATATGTTCACAGCTAACTTCTCCAACATGACCTAACTGTATACCTAAGAATCCAATGCAGTTAATCCTATCCAAAGGAAATTTGGAAGTTATTCACTGATAAATTTTTGAAACGTGAAATCTGCCATACTAACATCAGTGCTAAATACATTGAATCTTATGACCAATAACCAAGTGAGTAGAACTAAGTAAGGGTGGCAGATCATGCAGCCAACTTCAACTAGTTGGAGTTGGGACTGTGAATTAGCTAGGTCTATTTAACTGAGTAGCCATACCTTATCCTTAATACCACCAACTGGAAGTACAAGGCCCCTCAAAGTCATCTCCCCAGTCATTGCTGTATCTGCTCTTACTCTTTTATGACTAAACAGTGAAACCAGAGCTGTTACAAGAGTCACACCAGCTGAGGGTCCATCCTTAGGTACGGCCCCAGCAGGGAAATGAATGTGGACATCCCTACCCTCAAGTAGATTTGTTCCCTGAGCAGCTGCCAAGTTAAGATCAGTCGCTCTAGCCCGTACCTGCAATCATCATAGGATTAATTTCATTTGCATTGATAGTACAAGCCATTTTTTTTCTCCACAAGTAAAAGGTTGCACATCTGCAATACATATCACTTTATTAGTATGCACCAAATCAGACACTTCGAACGGAATGGATACCTCGAACCTCAAGAGTAAGTAATAATAGCAATATAGGTAACATTTAAGAAACATCTGTAACAAGAACAATATTAACCATACATATCTAAAGAGCAGTCGCAAGTTACTGTAAACAACTAAGTTATAGTGACAGTCAAAGAAATAGGAAAAACTGATTCTACAAGACAAGCCGAATCATCTGCAGAAATAGTGGCAGAAATAAGAAGCTTCAACTGATGTTTAGGGCCAGCATGCTGAATAAGAAATTAAAAAGAACCCCGACTTTTGTCTTGTAGAATCAGTTTCCCTATTTCTTTGACTAACACTATAACTTACTAGTTTATGGTAACTTCCGACTTTAACCAACGTTTAGAGCCAGCATGCCTAATAAGAAATTAAAAAAACTCATACATACACAGCAAGGGGAGGCATACACAACAATCAGAAATCATAAATTTACATATATCAGTTAAATGGAAGCAATTAGATTACCCATGTTAGGGCTATTTGTGCAGATTCTTTAATGACATCGCCAAGTTGGCCAGTAAGATGTAGTTCGCCCTTTCCTGCCATTGCCGTGGCCTCTACAAACTGAACCTCTCCACCAAAGGATGTCCACACCAGCCCAACTGATATACCAGGACTTGCAACACGTTCTGCAGCTTCTTTATCATCAAATCGTGGAGGCTGCAACGTGTATAAACACATTAGAGCCTGGATGCATCCAAAGTTACAATAAACTTGAATTTCTCTCTAACTTATCAAAGCAACCACAGTAATCAGACAATGGGAATACATCATCCATGTAAACATTCAAGTTAGTTTTCTTCAAGAAACCAAATACACAATGTGTTAACTAGTTAACCAAATTACTAAGAAATCAGGTACTGTAGGCTCATAAACAGTAAATGCCTAAAAAATTGAATACTTATGATGTAATTGTAAGCATCCTGTTGAACAATAAAGAACTAATGCGAAGATTATTACCCCCAGAACTTTCTCCAGCATAGCTTCATCCACAACTAAAGGCGAGGCAACCTTGAATGCATTTGATATCTCATGACTGTTTTCACCCATTTGAATGACTTCCATTTCTACTTCACCTCCATCAGCAAGCCTGCTCTCCAACAAAGGTGCAGTAAGGCGGGGCATATCTTTGCTTAATGGGACAGCTTGTTCTTGCTCTGCAACTCTTACAGCAGCAGCACGAGCCAAAGCAGCCAAATTCCTCTCCAGATTCCGAACACCAGCTTCTCTAGTGTACCTTTGAATAACAAGTTTTACTGTAGCCTGCCACACAAGAAAGGCATTCAGGCACTCTAGTACAATAACTGAACTGTAACAGCCTATTTTAAAATACTAAATTGAACAGCAAAAAATTAGAAACTCAAGAAATAATGTGTTCAACCAACAACTATCCAATATCAATGATCCATTACCTCTGGAAGTTGAAGGAAGTCAGAGCTCAGTCCATGCTGATCCAAAACTCTTGGAATCAGATGCCGCATAGCTATTTTAAGCTTTTCTTCTTGTGTATATCCAGGGAGCTCAATGACTTCCATCCTATCTAAAAGTGGAGGGGGGATAGGCTGCATCCTATTGGCAGTTGCCACAAAAATCACCTTCGAAAGATCAAATGGAACATTCAAATAGCTAAACAGCTTCATTAAGGAAGTACCATTCTGGATATACCTATCAAGATATTGTTGATGTTACTGAATGATAACCGAGGTTAAACCAAACAGCTACAGCATTAGGAAAATCAATAATGAAGCTAAGTCTAAACTTAATCACACCTAGACCTGCACATCACAACTCCCAAAACCTTCTCCAGATAAAGGATCCTCTACCCAAGTGCCCCATTTGGATCCCATAAATCGGCCAGCGCAGACAGAAGAAAGCAAGGCAACAGAAATAACATGAAGCTCTTTCACATTAAATTTTGCATGAAAAATGTACCAGCAATTACATCTAAGGAATGAAAAGTCAGTAAAGAAAAACCAAGCAAACACAATCATAACAAGGACCACTGATGTAAAACCACGCTCATTTTACACAAATATAAGAGCATCGAAAGACATCATGCAAGTTAAAAAGAAAAAGGATACTGATCGTTGAACGTTTTATTTTGTTCAGGGTCAAGAACCTCCAGTAAAGCTGAAGCTGGATCCCCGCGAACATCTGAGCCCGTCTTGTCAATCTCATCCAGCAGCATGACTGGATTGCACACACCTACTCTCTAAAAACCACGACACATATTGTTCAGTCAAGCTAAACACTACAAGGCACACCTTCACATGCATGTACAAACAAGAAAGAAAAAACAGTGCTAAATGATCACATGAAATGCATAATTGTTTTTCTTCATACACAGTTACACACACATGCACACCAGAGGCAAATCCCACCGGGAAAAAACTTTTGCTAGTTCCATAGCACATACGTTTGGACTCATTAGGATCCACACAAAACAATGACATCAAGAACTCAGGTAAACAACGGTCTTTAAGGAAAAATCTAGCTCTCAACCTTGTGATTTCAACTCTTATGAACTAAACAGTCAGTAGCCATCCTATCACCTAACCTATATTACTATATCTAATTCCAGATTCCAAGCTACCTCACCAAAAACATTGTGACATGGGGTAAAGCTATGAATTAATAATAAGCAAAAGAATACGTAAGTGCGCAATTTTAAGCCTACAGTTTCACTGATAACAATTTCATATAGGTCTTCGAAAAGAGGGTGGGCAAACAGAGGCCAACATAAGACTAAATGTGACATCAAGTTATGGGCACAGTAGTCATTTGTGTAAATAGCATAAATTCAAGAGTATGATTTTAAACAAGTTTTTACCTTTAATCCATCAATAAGACGCCCAGGCATGCTTCCAATGTAGGTTCTTCTATGCCCTCTAATATCAGCCTCATCCTTAATGCCACCAAGGGATATCCGAACAAATTTTCTGTCCAGGGCTGCAGCAATGGAAGATGCCAAAGATGTTTTCCCAACACCTGGTGGGCCAACAAAGCACAACACCGGGCCTCTTGCATCGGGTTTAAGCTGCAGCATAAATATCCCAATAAACATCTACTCCATAGTTGAAACTAAAGATCAAAGGCATATTAGCAACTGGAAGAAAATAGGTCACCTTGCGAACAGCTAGATATTCAATTATCCGTTGCTTGACCTTGACTAATCCATAGTGATCACTGTCAAGACGTTCTTTTGCAGCTTTTAGGTCTAATTCATGTTCTTCACTTGCTGTCTGCCAAGGAAGATCAGCAAGAAGCTCCAAGTAAACCCGTGAACTATTATAACCTGGTTGTTGAGGTTGCATTTTCTTAAGCCTCCTGAAATGGTAATAATCATGGCAGAAATAAATAAGATGTTCAAACAGAATGCCCAGAGAAAAGGGTCTAGACATTTCAAAGTGCAAGGTGCTAAGAAAACAGGACCAGAGTATCCTTAAAGATTAAGAAGTCCATGGCTGTGTTAAATAGTGCGCCCACTATTTAATAGTGCTTTTGCAACTAGATGCAAGTATAGGGCCCTGTTACAACCAGACCCGACTAATGCCAATGAAGCTGCAACACACACTTAGCCTAACCCAGTACAAGCTTCCAAAGCAAAGATTTTAACATGTATAACTGTGATAGACTTTTCCCCTGCATCAAATTTCCACCATACATGACCTGATTCACTAAAATTCTGCTACCAAAATCCAAAGAACATGACACATATTAGGTCTAGTTGTTCAACACTAGAAGTTATTGGTGCTAAAAATGCTCCTGGAAGCCTATGGGAAAGGGTTTCATACATAAGCCATCAAATATACTCACCATAATATTTAAGGGCAAAACATCCATCTTTAAAAATAAAACTCTCACGATAGCAAAGTCAACATTGTAAGATCAAACTTAACTTTTTCCAAAAAATGGCTAGATATGCCATTGAAAAGATTGTCATGAGATATTTCCTTCTTTAAAAATATACCTGAACTCCCTTTGGGCATGTTTCCAAATATTTGAAGGCATCCCTGCACTTTGCATCTTTCTTTCTAGAGCAGCAACGTCATCTTCATCATCATCATTGTCTCCAAGCTCCTCTTTTATAGCCCTCATCTAGAATATGCTTCAAATTCTTAGCCCCAAAAGACAATAATTAACACAGAAATTTCAGAAAGTACACCCTCGGAAGTCAGAACATATGCTTCCATGACCAAAAACATTGGGTAAATATAGGCGTGGTTTTCACATCTATAAACAAAATGGTCCAATCTAATGCCCAAAAGAAAACTTTCAGCAAAGAAGCTTCTTAAATCCAACAATCACAAATTTTACAAAGGACTTGTGAAATACGTAAAACCTAATGAACTTTGCAATTATAATACAATGACTAAATGAATAATATGTATACTCTTTCCCAAAGGTAATTTTAGAAGCTCAGTTGTTTGATGAACTTAAAAAAATGGAAAACAGCATAGCAAGTTATACAGAGGTAGGACCTGCATGTTTATCCTTATGTGACAAGAACCTAGTAAAGGTAAAGATGTTTCTAAATGCAAAAGTTTCTAAGCAAACGAGCTGTATAAATATAAATATAAATATTTGCTAAAAGAGTATACTAATAACACAAAATGCTAACCTGCTGGCGGAGAAGAAACTCTTTCTGTGACTTTGACAACTGTCCCTCAACTTTTTGCGTTATCTTATCAGCCACACGTATTGACTGAAACAACAAAATTATAAAGGAGGACTTTATAACGACAGTTGAAGTATCAAAATACCTTGACTTAATTTAGAACATTACATTAAATACTGTACCAAACGTCAGGTCTCTAAGATGGGCAGGTTACCTGTAAATGCCTGTCAACTAGCTCAGTAGCCTTTGAAAGCCTTACTTTGAGATCAACTGAATCCAACATTGACAATTGCTCCTCAAAGCTTATCTCAAAGCTAGCAACAAATATATCAGCTAATTTGTGAACAGGAACTGTCTCCAAAAGAACCTTTGTCCTTCCACCAGTTTTTTGTTTCTGTGAGGAGAAACAAACACAATAGCTATTGGCATAATAATATCACAAGTCCAACACAATTACTTTTCCAATAATAAAGTATAAAATGACAAAAATCGCTATTTAACAGTCAACGGGAGTGAACACATTAGTAACAATTTGCGACTCCAATAGCACTCATCATGGGTATAACATTCTATATCTATCTACATAAATAAAAGACACTGTTGATCGCAATTCCATTGAAATCCATTAAACATGGTGGAAACACAATGGAAGTTAGATACTATCCTAAATCCCAATCACCAGAATTCATATCGAGGAAACTTATCATTGTAATCAAAAGCAACTTTACAAAGAAATAATGGTAACAAGCAGTAGGTAAACCATCATTGCATAGAGTACAAGGAGATTTTCCACTGAGGTCAAGGATAAGCCACTAAGCAGAGGCAAAAAGAATTATCCTACTTCACTGATTAGTTTACATGTGGAAAGATCAGCCTAACAGAAGTAACACTAAAAAAATCAGATGTCTGGAGACCTGCTTCAGAAATCAATGAAATGAGCATGTCTCAGAATGAAAAATTATAGAAAAATCATCCTGCTCATTCTACTTTATGTCTAAAACAAAAACAGTTAAGCAAGCTTCCACATAAAAAATTACCTGCTCAAGCACAGAAATAAGCTCCGTCGCAGTTGCTTTGAACTGGCGGGAGAGTGCTACAAAGTCAGGATCATGCTCCACTTGCTCCATCTCTAATAAAGATGAGATGATGGAAATAATTCAATATACCAATGAATAAAACTTATAAGCAGATGATTCCCCTAAGGTCAACCCTACTAGCACTCATTGCATGTCTTGTAGGACATAGACAAAAATGCATATAGACATGTTTCTGACATTCGAAATGAGAAGCAAATAATGCAAAGTGCATACAGTATATCTTATTCCAAAGTACTAAATGAAAACAATCAATGACCAAATCTTTAATCACTTATTGGACAATAGTACCTTGAATCACAAAGGACGCAATTTAATTTGAAACTTACCAGTCTTGGTCATCTCAAGAGGAGATATACGTGCAGTGTAATACGTTCCTCTGGTGCTAAGTTCCTGAACACCGAATCTACACAAACCTTCAAGAACAACTATGTATGTAACCCTCCCACTTGGTTTCTCCACTCCTCTTGACAAGTGCAAGGCACGAGCAGCCACTCCCCTAAAAGATCAAAAATCAGAACTTAAAAAACAATAAAACATCATCTATCTATAGCAACAGCTTCAAACATTTAGCTATTTTCTTCCTAATTTACTACTATGATATGCAATTCAAACATTCAGCTATTTTCTTACTATTTTTACTATGATTTAAAATTCAAACATTTAGCTATTTTCTTACCACTTTACTACATGACACCCAATTCAAAAATGCAATTCCGCCAGACAAATATAGGACCGATCACAAAATGTTTTTGTTGGCCACTTAGTTCTTTAGATTTTAAAGGAGAAAGTAGGATCCATACAACACATGATAGAGCGTCCGCACACATGAGCCAAACATATACACCAAACTTAAGGTCCTTTGTTTCCACTTCACACTCCAGATGACTTGCCTCTCATAAGACATTGAAAAGGAGACAAGTCTTCTTGCATAAAGGCTTAGAAGAACGACTCAAATGCAAGACTCACTCATTGGTCAACGAGTTTAAGCACTTAGTTATTACCCCACCACATACTTTACTGGTAAAAACAAAAAGAATCCATGATTAAATAAAAAGATCAAACAGAAAAGGAGGTGGATAAAAGCAAAACCTGTTATGCCAATGAAAAACTTCTTGCTGATTTTTTCCATCAAGTTTCGGGCTACTATCAGACGTGCCGACTTGAGTTCTCAAGCTCCTCTCACCAGAATCACTTCCCAGACCTATATTATCAAGCGGCACCACAGAGTTAAAAGCACAGACAAAAATGGAAAAACACGTGCTCTGCGTTAGATGACAGTGAAAGCGAAGAGCATCACTGACTCACCACCTTGAGATAAGGTAGGCCCCACCGACGCCGATGCCGTCTCCGCCGCTGAAGCTGCAGCGTCCCTTACCGGCAAGATTCCAATCAAACCCTTCTCCTCCCTCTGCCACAGCTCTTGCTCCACCAATTTCACACTAATTCATCCATAAAAACAAAAGAAAAACCGATAAGTTAATAAGTAAATTCAAAAATTGAATTCAGAAAAACAAAGATAACAATCACAAATTGAGCTAGGCACCTGCTGGGAGAAGTGCAGCGAATGCGAATGATGGCGCCAGGAAGAAGCACCTTGTTTCTGAAGGGAAGGATCGCTAACCGACCAGGAAGCTCAACTGATTCCGCCATAGCTTCTTCTCTTCTGCTTCTCTTCTTGTTCAAGAAACGAAGAAAAACGAAACAACAAGGCTCGTCAACGAGAGTGAGAGAACTAGCCGCGTAACAGAAATTTATATACACACGCACAAAGGAAGGTCTCTGTTTTTGTTCGGTAGTGATAAGAGAGATAAAAATGGAGGGGAAACAAAAATAAAAAGGGGGAGAGAGAGAGAGAG
>NBIL01079352.1:0-14211 GCA_002752925.1 Viola pubescens var. scabriuscula | reverse complement strand
CGATATACCACATCAGTAAAATAATTTTTTAATTAATCTTAACAACCCTATTTAACCATATAAATAGATAAACTTTTAAAATGTGGAAAAAATAATTTTAAAATTAGAAGAAAATGGAAAAAATTTATTAAAAAAGAGTAAAATTAAGCAAATTTTGAAAAGAAATCTTGAAAATTAGGAAAATATAAAAATATTGAACTAAAAATCGAAATAATTTTGGAAATATATTAAGTTGTAAACAACCTCACACAAAAATTAATCCATAAAAATAGTAAATGTTTAAAAATTAAGATATAATTGATAATTCCCATTGGAAAAATCTAAAAAATAATCATAGTCTTTTTGTTGATCCTATCTATTTACCTTACAGTATTGGATCATCCTCTATAATTTTTTTAATTCTTTTCGTAAATTATAATACATCTATATCTTTTATGCCTCGATTCTTTTTATTGTAAAGGTTTAAACGGGCCCCGTGTGGCTAAAAACGTCCCTTGATTGGATAATCAACTCCAAGTAGGGTTTGAGTGAATTCCGATCGGATTTTGGCATCACTAATCCATAGTATCCAAACAAGACCTCTATCCAAATAGCACACCAACTATTTCGGATCAGATAAGTCGGATCCAATTTCGCTAAGTGCAGCTGAGTGGGAGGCCCCAATTGATTAAATAACAGCCTCTGCTATCCGGTTGTCAAACCAGAAATTCTACCAAACAAGGGCCAGAATCCATTACCAATCGACCAACATATTTTGCTACCAAACAAAGGCCATAGCCTTCAATGAGAAACGGTCGATTGTATTGGGAGATGCAGATACGAGCTCATAACGCAGATTAATCGCGCTATGAAGACACCAAAGAATTTTAAAAATAAACACATCATTACGAGCTTTTAGCTGCTTAATACCCACTCCTCCTTCAACAATAGTCTTCACCATTCTACTGCAAGTGTAAACAAATATGATCCAGAACGAACACATTTGATTTGTTAGCAGCCTGAGAATTTATATGCTACACCGTTTAAAGTCGCCGCAAAAACTGACTTTAGATATCAAGATGTGCCCAGACACAAGCTTAAACATATTTTTGTATCGGCACAGGCCACTAAATCAAAACATTCATCAAACAAACATTCCTAGTTACTGACGGCGAAGGTCATTAACAAATTCTTATTCTTCGCATACGAATCAAATCATTTTCTAAATGGTCCTTGGTTTGGAAAATAATGGATAACTGGAACAGCATGAACATGTAGCTAACTTCATGACACCAAAACATAACCCTACCAACAGTCTAAGATGAAACTTGAAGAGACTTCAAACCAAAACGAGTAGAGCCCACGTGCATAATTTTTTTTAAGGGCATTCCATATGGACAGAAGAAGAGTAGAAAGTTTAATGCAATAGTGTTAAAGGCCAAGGATTTAGGAAGAAAGAAAGTACTAATGAACATTTCAGACTATGGAACAGTTAAAAGAAATAGAACCAAAAAAAAAAGCATAAAATCTTCCCACTGAATTTCTTTCTACAGGTCAAAACGCATTTCACTATTAGTACTCCTACAGCATTTACCTTACACAGTATCTGACAATGCGTGCTAAATCTACATCTTTTCCAAGTTGTTCCTCGAGTAAATTACATATCATGTACCTCAAACTGCAAACAAAAGGGAAACCAATAAGAGTTTGAGAGATGAGTAAGAAACACGAGGATCACATTATAGAAATCTCGATTCGACTGGATGTTCATTAACTCTACCACAATGGAAGACTTAACCTAGACAACAGGAAGGATGTTGTATAGTCTACGACTATTTCTGACTTGTTTTTTGAACATACAAACTAGTTATGAATTGTTAATGGAGATCGTATCTAGAAGTCAAAACCATAGAGGTGGCAATTTGTTGAGAGTTCGTCAACTAAATGGCAAAAGAAAACAAATTTTCACCACGCAATGTACTAAGGTTTGGTATGATTGGTAGTGGGATCAAATAGTTGGGCAGCTGTACAAAAGGTTAAGGTTAACAACTCACAGATCAAACTATGGACAGAACCCAGTCAGATGCCAGGCATACCTAACTTAGAAAAGGCCAGCTAGCCAAGCATGTAAAAGAACTTGTACTCTGGCAGTCAGGTTATCTCTGGGCTTGATCTGAACCTGAAGGTCCGACTGCAGGAGTAGCTGGCACACTGCCCGTGGAACCGTTCTCTGCAGGTGGAGGCACGCCCCATTTGGCTTCAGATTCAAGGGGCTCAAAGACATGAACCCCTCCATCAGACAGTCCCAACGCAAACTGATTTGGTTCTTGTGGATGCGCGGCTATAACAAGTGGGTGGACACTAGAGCTGATGGACAGGAAACAGTTGAATGTCAAAATTGGTTCATGTGAATTCCTCGTGTAGGAGATAGATCAGTCAACTTACCGGAGTAAAAACATGCAAAACTGATGATAGTTAAAATTACACCAAATATTAAAGAATGGAGGAAGGAATTACCTAACATTCGTGGGAAGATATGAGGAAGGGTTGATACGACAACGTAGTCTGAGATTTGCAGCACTAAAGACGCAGACAGTTGCATCTAAGAAGCTGGCATATACCAGCTGGCTATCACAAGAGAATGTTGCGTGGGAGATTGGAGCAGAAGATTCACGTGGAACCCACTAAACCAAAACAGAAACGATCAATAACATGAAGATAAGATTAGCCAGACAAAAAATTGGATCTAGAAGATGAATGTACCTGTTTTACACATTCAAGTTTTGTTGTTTCATATATGGCAAGCTGAGTCTCATGTACTACCAGGAAGTGGATCTGGTCCTGATGAAATTGTACACGGGTATCTGATTGCGATGCTGTTGACCTCCCAGTTGGAAGCTGCAAGAATCTCGTCTTCTGCTTTTCCCATCCATCAGAATTCCATACACAAAGCTGGAGAGAGAACAAGTGATGGGACAAGTGAGCTATAACAAAACCTATAACTATCAGGCCAGATTCAAAGCCAAACAAAAAGGAGTCTCGGAAAAATTTATTGAGTCAGGAAATTAAGCATATGGCATAGAGTCGCATAATAACTGCAAGTCTGAGAGTACCAAATGGTTCAGATAAAAAAAGTGATGGATGCTGTAAGGAATCGGGCAGTAAGTTCGAAAGTTCTAGATCATTATCTGTGAACCATTTAAGTGAGACTCAGCTTAAGAAAATGGTTCAGATAATGATGAAGCACTGAACCGTGTGAATCAAAATATTTGACTTACAACAACCATATTAATTCCAATAATGGTAGTAGTATTTGCGGTTGTAACAACAAAGCATATTTCATCAAGGAAATAAATTAAGTAATCAAAAAAGGTCAGCCATAAGGCTTAAAACATGAGAGCGTGTATACAACATGTCATAGATTTGTTACCTGAGCATCTGCTCCTGATGAGACCAGTACGTTCAGCACGTGGGAAAAGGCAAGACCAGTTATTCTCTTAGAGTGGCCTTTGAGCTTGCTTTTGACCTGCATAAATTAAAAAATAACTAAATAGTAAGTTATGAATCTCTAACTACTAGCGACCAACTGCCTACAACTACATCGTACCTCATCTACACGGACATTATAAATCTGAATTGTGGAATCATCCATTCCAATAGCAATTATATTATTATCCTGAGGATGAAAAGCAAGAAAAGTTGCAGCAGGTGGTGGTGGCATGAAAGTTGTCATCGTCTGCGAAAAATAAATAAGTTTGTGAGATTGAAATTGATAACAAGAACTCAGATCATATAAACAGATGCATTCATTACCTTGAATGTCATCATATTGAACAGGGAAATTTTCCCTCCAGAAGCTGACATAACATAGGAATCATTTTTGGACAATGCAAAGCAGGGAACAGCCTCTTCAGGGTTTGTGTCAGCTATGTCATTGGTCATTAGAATCCCACTTGATGGCTGCCATAACTGAGGTGACACATTAGCTGTTGCCTGCAGGATGAAGCACCAGTTTTGAAGACGGGAAACCACATTGGAATTTGGTATAGCACACAAGTGCACACTATCTGATGAAAATGACTATGCATGTTGGCGTACCTTGCCAGTTGAATTGCGTTCACTTCTTTGCCATTTCCACAGAAGATGTATTGCATTTGATGCCAACGCCAGAATAGCACTGCCTGAATTTGTATAGATCAGTCTTGATATCTGCAGATGTCAAGAGAGAAACTGGTAAGGATATCACTGTCAGAGGTAAAATAGAACCGAAGCATTTCTCAGGAAAGAATTCTTTGGATATCACTGTCAGAGGTAAAACAGAACCGATGCATTTCTCAGGATAGAATTCTTATAGAATCATTTCTCAATCCATTTATGAAACAATCAAATTCGTATAAAAAAGCATGGGTGAATACCCGCCACTGGTCGCATCACCATGACTGTTAAAAGATCAGAACTTATATTTTTCCCTAAATCTGTTGCTCATTTTCACTCATTTGACTCCTAAGGACATACATTTGCTTAAATCAAAGACAACCATTCAAGCCACAGATAATCCTTTGAATAAAAATCACAGAAAGACTTACCAGCCAAAAAAATAAACTGGCAAACCTCCATCTGTACTTTAGTCTTTAGTCGTAAAAAATATCTGAATATTTCGGGAGTTGCTTGCTACGACCACATTAGTCAGCATGCGAAAAGGTGATTTATAAGACATCTTGAGATTTATTAAAAGCATACAACCTAGCATGAATCAAAGCAAAAGAGTGCAGCCTATACAGAAATGCCACAAAAATCAACCAATTATCATGTGGTGTAAGAAAGTATCTCAGAGCGGAGGTAAAGGTGTGCTATTAAGCACTGTGAGATTGTATACCTTAGTTACTCTTAAGTTTTCAGGTAACCTCAAGGACCGACATTGGGATGCGTCGTTTATTTCTGTGAGCTTCCATATTTTTGATTTGTCATTGGATTCTTCTGTAATTCTAGGTTTGACATCTCCCAGGTTGCGTGCATCTCCATTCTACAAAATTTAATTGGATTTATGAAATAAATTTGTTGCATAAAGAATCAATTTGTTGATGATTTTTGTTCAAGTATGAAAGTGTGGTGCTGAATATTAAAGAAAATGCATGCTCGACACACCATCCCAGTAATGGCAACACCTCTGTCTGCAAGTCCAGCACTCGTTGCTGCAGCAGAAGCAGCAGCAGCCGCAGCAGCTGTTATTGGGTTGATTGTGGGCTGTACAAGAAGGAAAAAAGTTAGTGAAGAACTAATCGCCAATTGTAGGTGCTACATAAAAACTAATTGTATGATAAAGGCTCACCTTTGTAATAGCTTCAGAGGCTCGTGAGGTATCAAATGAAAGGTTCTCGAAAGTGCGCAGCAGCCTAACACCATCAGAATTTGCCAATATTTTTATCCCATTCTCATTGGCAGAAACAGCCAAGAGAGTGCCATCCTTGTTGAAACGGATCCGTGGGCTTGCCTAGAAATAAGAAGGGCAAAATTTGGGTAATTATGATACTTAAAAGTTCAGTTTGAACTTCCTTTGACAGAATAAACTCACTGGAAGGCCTCCATCAGCGTCAATTGATGTCAAAAGCTGAACACTGTCCATATCCCAGAACTTGATGGAGAAATCATCCCCAGCAGCCAAGAATCGGTTTTTTGTTGTATCAAATTGCACAACGCCCAAAGAACGTTTTCGAAAGCCTTGATAAGTCCTTTTTACTGCCCCTTCGCTTTCATTCCATTCAACAATGTATGATTCCCCATCTTTACTTGTTCCACATGAAAATAACCTACAGTTTCCACCCAGAAACCAAAACAGAAGGAAGCAAATAAAAGGGAGTATAGTTAGTTTGACTGTGCACCTATAACAGCACAAGAACAGTATCAACAGCACAATTAAGTCATGAATGCTAACCTTGTACCATCAGCGCTGTAAGCCATGGTCGTGCACCAACGACCAGGAGCATCATAATCAACTCTACTTCCTAAATTGTCATACAACCACGCTTTTATCTTGCCATCCAGTGCTGTTGAAAAGATGAACTGAGAACAAGCAGAAAAGGAATGTTAAGCACCAACAAAGACGGCCAACAATCAGTCAGGAAGGAACCATAAGTATCACAGCCAATGCGCAAAACACAACCAAAAAAAAAAAAAGCATGCAAGTGAACAAGTCACCTGGATGTTCTCTTTATAGTGGGGACACACGGAATATACAGGAGCCTCATGACCTTCAAACGTGTACTGTCTTGCACCATTAGCAGCATCCCACACCTAATATTTCAAAAGAAAGTTAGCTAGAAATGACAACGTTTCATCTGGCAACCATAATCTGATGTGGAAAACCAACCTTGATGGTCTTGTCATCACCACAGGTTATTACACAAAGTTGCTTATTTGGGGTTGAGAATGCGAGATCATTCACTCCACCAACATGAGCATCAATCTGCATTAGAAACCTCCATGTCATTTTGTATTCAGCAAAAACTAAACACACTAACAGAGGCTAACAGCATGACACTTGGCTAAATCACTATTGTATACCTCCAGGTGATGCCGTACGTCATCACTGCCATGATAGGAGTATATTTGTACAATGTGTCTTGAGTATGCAACTCCTGTTGTTGGAACAAAGAGAGATGAGAAAGTCCCTTTTCGCCACATAAAATATCTGGTGTATCATCCAATTAAAATGACGGTATATTTTAGCTTACCAAATAAGGAACCATCAGGACTCCAAATAACACGGTTAACAGAAACACCAGGATCTTTGACTAAAGCGGACTGCATTTTGTTTGAAAAGAGGAAAGTTCAATTTTCAGATTCCATTCAATGACTATCAACAAGTATTGAGCATACAGCAAGCACAATAAGAGGACAGGCTCACCTGCAGAGGCATTGAACATGCACTAAGATCCCAAACTTTGAAGTTTTTCAAAACCAATCGCTCCCTAGAACCCACTTCCCACAGACCAACGTCCCCTACATTAGTACCAACTGTAGCAGCATAGAGACAAGTCATTAGTCATTTTACTGACTTAAAGGATAAAAGTGTACTGAGTACCACATAATCAAAAACATGAAAGACTCGAAAAAAATACAGACCTAGAAGGAGACTCAATTGAACAGGATGGAAATCCATGCTCATAGGAGATGAACCCTGATTCAGAATTCGTGCAACAGTCTTTGGCAAGTCATCTGGTGCATTAAAAGCCGGACCATGACTGTGTCCAGGGAATGAAACTGGCAGCACATTAACTTGTAAATTTACCTGCATACATGAGAAAATGAACAAGACATTTAATTATGGGAGAAAATAACATAAAGAACATGAGTGCATAAGTTAATAGGTAGTCATATTTATATAGTCTTGGTTCCACTTACCTCATCAGTAATCCCCATTGGCCTAGTTCTTTTTGCAACATTATCAGAATCTCCAGATGGATAATCTACAGAAGGATTAGTTGGGGGAGTCCTTGGGTGCTTCAGGGCAGCTGCAAGGCAGCAAAAAGACAACATTAACATGGAGAATAATGTATTGACATTACTATAGCATGATAATGAAGATGAGCCTAAATGGCAATGATAAAGCTAAGAAATGTACTACCTGGCATTGATGGAGCACCAAGACCAATTGCTCCCCCTCCAGATACTGCTGGATGAGTGACAGTGGATGGATTAGACATCCAACCAGCAAGGGGTGCTGGAACTGGAGCTGGCGTAGGTTGAAATGGCTGGATCAAAAGAGCAGCCACATTAAGATGGGTATCTAAGCACGTAATACTATTAACTCCTTAAAACTGAACCAACTAAGCTAGATAACCTACCCCGTGTGCACCTAAAGGAGGAAACCCTCCAGCTTTTGGCAAGGATCCAAGAAGCGGATTGTTTGCAGGTGATGGAGCCCGAGCACCATTGGGTTGCCCACAAGAATGATCCACAAATAGAGTTTTTATATCTGGATTTGGCCTTGGGTTTTTGCAAAGTTGATGTTGCCAATTCAAGCTGTGATTTACATAGAAAGTAAGCTCTTTGTTAATGACACTAGAGTGTATGATAGTCAACAATGCCAACAAAAGCTACAGCACCAGTGCATGTTTTAAGATGGGGGAAATGATTCAACTGCAGTATGATCCAAGACTTTTAAGCAAACTCAAACAGCCAATCTTGAGCAACAAAAATAAATTATGATGGTTTCACAAAGACGCCCTCTCCAATTCATGACACAATATCATCCCTAGACTAAAAGACAAGACATCAGCCACAGTTGTACATGCAACAGAGTACTCTTAGTTCTAAATGTTATCAACAACAAGCAGCAACATACTGCTTGACATGAAAAGACGGAGATATAAAAAATGTTAAGTAATTAAAAACCATGATGTCAAAAAATTTATTCAATCATTTGGGATTAGTAACATCTTACTTACCTTTGGTTGATAAGGGTCCGCAATCTTGAATTTTTAAGGTTTGGGAACTGCAACTTGTCACGAAACAATGGATTTGCTTCAATAAGCTTTTTCAGCTCCACCAACATGATTGCTCTTGCGGACTTCGTATCGCCATACTTCGATAGCTGCTCATTTTCCCTATTTTACACAGAGAACGTATTGAATACAACTTCGACTCTTATATTTCGAAATATATTTTATTTCTTTAAAAGGAATACTCAGACAACTTTGGTACAAGTCCAATACCTAAAATTCTCCAATGTCAGTAGCTGAGTTATTTCCTTGAAAAGCTCCTCATTAAATGTGGCAAAAACTTTCAAGTCCTTCACTAATATCTCCACTGCCTTCGATCGATCATGCCTGCAAAGTTCCAAGCACTATCAACTACATGCAGACAACTGGTATATGCTCCATCGTTATACACATGGCACCAACAACCTCGTAACTGAAAGAATGAGTTAAAGAAAGGGATTGTGAGCGTACTTGTCCAGTGCTTCAAGATACTTTTGCTTCCTTATCTCAAAAAAGATCTTCATTGAATAGCGATTATCATCCACTTTTGTGAAACCAGAAAGGTACTTCTCCACCTCATCCCAATTACCATTATGCACCTCGTCCTCAAAATATTTCATGTTAAAGAAGAACCCAGATTCCTGTTCAAGCCTATTTTGTACACATTTGACACAACAATTAATGAGCCCACATCAGCAAGTACTAATCACTAAACAAACCAAATGACAGCAAGCAGTGTCAACCATAACCACAAATTTACTAATTACAGCAAAACATGAAATGCTAACAAGACTCACCTATGAACAGTCTCTTTGAACTTTTCCTCATCCAGGAACTGCAAGATCAGAAACACAAGCTCTCTACTGAGAGAAGACATCTTAACCGCCCCGTTTTCGATACCAAACACACAAAGCCCACCAAAATAAGCACTAGATCTGCAACCAAAAAAACCCCAAAACTTAAAATTCCTACAAAAGGGTTAGCTTCAAACAGAATAATGCTCCTGGAAACAAAAATGAAAAATACTATCCCCGCCTAGAACCAGATCATTAGCACATATAATAGCCAAGTATGTTAAAAACGAAATCTGGATTTATTTTAAAATTTTAAAAAATGGGTTTTATTATTCAAGAAGATCAAAGAGAAAACAACTTTATTTATGACCAAAAACACATGAAACACAAAAAAAGCTAGAGACTTTAAAGTGCCATAAAAGCTAAAAAAGGAGAGAGATTTCAGAGAAACTCACCTTGTAAAGCAATTCCCTCCAGAAAGACAGAGATAAGAACAGATCAGAGAGACGAAGAAGAAGAAGAACTAAAACGAGAAGCTTTCTCTCACCAGAAATGAACCAAAGTTCCAACCTTTTCTCTCTCCACACTTTATTTTTTTCCTCCCTCTTCTCTCTCTACAAAGGGTTTACATGTGAATATGTATATATGCCTACAAAATGAGTACCTTGCAGAAATGGGGATTTTTATAGGGAAGAGGAAACAGATAAAAGGAAGATGATAAGCCTACTTGCTTATCAAACGATAGGAACTTGCAATACTGATAGCTTATATACTTTTCTGGCCGGGTTATCATAAGTGCAGTTTGTTTGTGGTCCCTACTTAGCCGGCTACATTTTGTCGAGTTCATCGGCGCGGAATCTCTAGCTGACAACTGTCTTACTCAGTTAGAGATAATCGTCTACAGCGTGGTACATGGTAATTTTCTTAACATCGATCTTGCAGTACTCGATCCTGGTCAAACTTCTGATGTTAGCTTACAGCTTTGTTTTTTGGACTTGGCATTTCCCATGACAACAACCTCTCACGAACTACTCCACTTCTGTTTTTTTCATACCAAAAAAAAGAATATTTCACTTTCTTTCTAGTAAAATAAACTATTTTGATCGTAATTTTGAGTTGAATTAAAATTGAAACTAATGTTTGAGGATAGTGTTATACATAGGTTGACGTACTTGAATGGTTTATTTAAAGCTTCAAATTAAATACTTTAATAAGTCAGTTCTTCTAAAAATGAATTAATCCTTTTTTTAATTTCAAAATATTCGTTGTTTACTTTTATATTATTTTTGTACTGGCCTTAGAAAAATTACGTGTGTATGTAAGAACAAGTATTTTAGTCATTAGATAAACTTTTGATGATGTTATCGTAATTTTAAAAAAAAAGTACAATTTGAAAGTCAATAAAATATTATTTACTAGTTAAAAGCATCGTTTATACTTTATATGTATAAATGTTTTAGCTCAAAGTTCAAAATATAATATTTTTTTAATAGCAGCTCTTATATTAACCCAAATTAGTAATTCAGATCCACATTGGATAAAAATTAAAGTGTAAGAAAGAAAAAAAATGTAACTAGACTCATAGGAGGGAGAATTTCGTTATCTTTTAAGATTTTATCCGGTTTGAATTTAAACTTTTAATTTAACGATATTTTTTGCAAAATAAAGTGTGTTTTTTTATAAAGCTTAGATTTGAGTTTCCTAATTTGTAATTGTAGCTATATTAAAAAATTAGTACTATTTTTTTTAATGTTGGATCGAAACACGTAACTTTGAGACTTTAACGTCAACACCAAATTAACAACTGATGATGTGATCGAGGAGCTTTCTAAGCCAAGGTGTACGTGGGAGCTGTGGAGCAGCATAAGAGTTAACAGAAGTCTGAGACCAAAACAAAAATCTCTTTTCCTGTACTCCCAAATCCCAAATTCCAAATCGATCTGCTCCCTCTCTTCTTCCTTTTTTATTTAATTTCTCAAATTGTAAAAGTAAAATCATTAATTGATTCATTGCTACACTGTGATTAGCTGATTGGATGATGGAACGTAAATTTTATAATCCCAGGAATTTGTTTTTTTCTTAAAAATGCACTGTCTAATGAGTTTTGGTGTTGTTAAATTGTTTTGAGAAGGGTGATGTGGAAAGTGTTTAATTTACAGGGAAGGGAAGTAAGAACAAAATTCAGTTGATTGTTAGTATTTTTTTTTTGGTGGTGTAGAAAATGTGTATTCCTTTTAATGTACTCTTCTTACGTAATGGGATTTTTATTTTTTGTATTTTTTCTTTTCTTTTCGTCTCAAACCACCGTACGGGTACACTATATTAGGTGGTTTAGAGATTACATAATAATTCTTCTCGGTTTATACTCAAAGTAAGCTATTTTTATGGAGGGATTAGTTCACGGACTTATTTTGTATACCATGTGAATTATCATTTATATGAATATCTCTATTTTATGAAATTGAGATTCATTAAAAAAGAAGAGCTATTTTTTATCCAAAAGAAAAAACAAAGGGTACCTTTTTTACACGGTTCTGTTTAAGGAAAAAAAAAACGTTTTTTTATGAGGTCACCAGATAATTATACCTTTATAGAATTTGAAACACATTTATCTTTAATTTTATTGGGTTTGTCAAAGAGTATTGTAAAATTTCTTTTCAATTCTTAGAATATACAAACCATACATTACGAAATTATCACAACTAACAAAAAATATCATTGAATTCTTATATGTAGAACTTGAAAGAAGCGTATAAATGGTTTGATTTTGAATAACATATTTTCTAGTCAAATATTACGAATTTATGATGATACTTGTGCCTTTGTAACATGAAACATCTAAAGTGCAATGATTGTTCCAATTACGTTTCGGTTCTAGAAAATGGAATGGTTAATGTAAAATCTCAAAGTGAAGTGTTTATATAGTTAATATGAGACTTTACATGTTCCGTAATTCACATCTATTCAAATTCTATAGGTTAGAAAACAAAAATTTTCATTAAAAATAAATAAATTGTCATTAGTGTAAAATAACAACGTAAAAAAATCATATTAATGGAGAAAAAAATCTTCAGATTTGAGAATTAGAAAACATAATTAATATTTAATATTGTCACATGTATATCAACTTATGAAAATTTTATGGATTCTACGCGGCTTACTTTCAAACCTTTATTTAAGTTTCTACCATATTATTTTTATATTTATATAGATAAATTATTTCATACATAAATATTGAACCGATAAAGTTTTATTTAAGCAAAGAGAGCACCAAAATCTAAACTACTTCTACCCATCACCCATTTAATGCTACTACTTCTACCCATCCCTCATTAATGCTACTTTTCTTTTTGGTAAGCTTTCGGGGAGTTGTATAAATTGGTGTGCAATTAAGCTTGTAATTAAATTGATTATTGCATTTTATTTTTATAAAGTAATTAAAAATTATTTTTTTCTTCCCGAGTTAGACCCACCCGTGTCACGTCAATATTTGTGGGCCCCACATGCTAAGAGATTAAGAATTTTGGCTAAGTTGAGAGAGATAAGGGAGATGAAGACAAAGAGGGAGAGGGGTAAGGTAAGTTCTAGCATGCCTACAAACGCTAATATGGCACGAGTGAGCCCCACTTTTGGGGGAAGAAATTAATTTTTAATTATTTTATCACGTCAGCAAATATCAATATTTTATTATTATTTTAATTCCACATAGGATATTCATGATAGAAAATAGTTTTTGGAATTTTTCAAAAAATAGTAAATTAGTTAAATTAAATAATCGAATCTATTTAAAATATTTGTAAATTTAAGAATTTATTTGAGATAATTGCGCAAATATAGAGACCGTATGGGTCGTTTAAATTTATTTTAATACTCTTTCTGTCTTCCAAACAATATCGTTTGAAAACACTGGGAGCAAGTTTGACTTTTTTTTTTTTTTTTTCAAAACGAAACTTGATTTTTTGTTAAATAACTAGTCAATCTATCTTTCAACAGTACAAAAAAATATGGGACCGAAGAGGTAAAATAACAATTATTATGAACAGTAAGAATTCGTATAAAAGTGACAATTATTAGAAGAAGGAGGGAGTATATATATATTTTTTTTTTGTAAAAATCCTATTTTTTTAACATGTCCCGCGACGATAATGATGCAATGCAAGCATGTTCCACGGATGCCCAGTTGCGCACTCATTAATTTATTCAAATTGTCCACGTCATCGTGATCATTACTTCCGATTTTAATATTTAACTACAGTACTAATAATTTTAGTTTCAAAAGTGTTAATAAACTCGTGCTTTTTTATGTGGTCAAAGGAAACAGTAAGAACCCGCGTGGTTGAACTTAGGTCGCATATTTGATTCTTTAAGTATGAAAAATTAGTAGTAGTATAACTGAGGGCATATTATTTTTAAATGAGTCAATTCGATATAAATATGATTAGTTTTTATTGTTGTTTCATCATCAAAAAAGATCATCCGGTTATCCGATACATTAAGAGCCGATTATTTCAGACTCGAGTCTGATAGGATTCCGAAAGACGGTAAAGTTTTCACTTATAAGTTTTAACATAATTGTATACCCATGGCTTGAATTTAAATTTTTTAGTTAAATTAGAACAACTCTATGTCAGTTGATCTACGTGTTTATTTTAGATGATGAAAAATTATTCTAAAAAAAATAAAAAAAACAAAAAAAAATCATTTTAGGGGAGGGAAAGGAGACTTGGTTGAGGAAAGGAAGGGACGATGGTGATGATGAATTGGCATGTGGGCCCACATGTTGATGTGTTCATGTGGGGTCCACATGGGTGGTAAAAGAACTTTTTGTACATGGATTTTTATATTGCTTCTATTATTTGGATGATGTCATCATGCCATTCAAGATATTGGTACTCCAATAGAGAAGGATATTTTCTGGATTCCGGAAAATAAAAATTGAGAAAAGGATAGAAAAAATG
>NBIL01079351.1:0-14109 GCA_002752925.1 Viola pubescens var. scabriuscula | reverse complement strand
TGCTTCTTCTGTTGCTCTGCTGCTGCTGCTAGTGTAGTACCACATTACATTGATAGATATATGCATGTATGTATGCATACATATCTTGGTGGGCTCATGCCACGAGGTTTAGGTCCTTCCTTTTTCATTAGCTAAAATGCTCACCTGGGTTCAACCCAACCATGTGCGTACCAGTTTCCTCTGTTAAAAAACCTCTGTTTTGACTTAAACCACTCTTAGATTTATGGCTTCTTCCTACCCTTTTAAAGACTCCATCTTTGACACTTTCTGCCACCCATGAAGACATTTTTTCATCACCAAACATGCCATTTTGGCACTTTCCATAATATCCATATGTGTTGTTTTCTGCTATGGAGATGCAGACATTGATGCAGCTCCAATGGAGGAAAAGGAACAAGCAACACTATACTCTGCCATATAAGGATTTGGTGGAATGGCTCTGATTTATATCCAGATCCTTGTGGGTGGACTCCAATTCAGGTACTTTTTTAAACCCACATTTGTATACTCTTTTTTACTGTTCCATTGTCATACCAGGACCACCACCTAGTTTTCCTTTAAACACTGTTTGTTTCTTTATAGCTGGTTGCTTCTTTTGGTACTAAAAGATGGGGTTTTTGTTAATAAAAACTACAATTTGTAGTTAAATGAAAGGAAATTGGAGTTTGTTGATGCAAGATAATCCCTGCAATGCCATTTTCAGCTTCTGTCTCTGAATGCAGGAACCTGCAATTCCCAGCAAGTAGTTTTAGGAGGAGATACAATTAATATGTGGCCATTGATGTTGGAAAATTATTATCATATCATATGATGCTCTGTTCATTATTTGTCCTACGTATAAGGCCAGAAAAAAATATGAAATTTCCAAAATCAATGTTAAAGATAGCACTTTTCTATCTACATACATCTCTGATAATTTTTTGGAGGAATAGGCAGCAGTTCTCAAACTTGCTTCTTCTGCCATAGAAATAGACAACTAATCATTCCCTTTCTGCTCTTCCGGATTTCATCATTAACCCTCATGAAATTCCATCAATCACACACAGCACAAGACATTGCTCAAACACAAAAGAAATGACACTTGGAACAGGGCATTTTGCCACTGAAAAAATACAAGGCTTTCCATGTTTGCAGTCCTGTAATCAGACACTAATAAAATCCATAAACAAATAATAATCCAAGCATACGATTCAACATCCACCAATCACACATAGTTAAGTGCACAAGACATTGCTTAAACACAAAAAAAAAAATGACACTTGGAATAGGGCATTTTGCCACTGCAAAAATGCAAGGCTTTCCATGTTTGCAGTCCTGTAATCAGACACTAATCAAATCCATAAATAAATGACAGTTCAAGCATACTATTCAACATCCACCAATCACACACAGTTAAGTGCACAAGATATTGCTCAAACACAAAAGAAATGACACTTGGAACAGGGCATTTTGCTACTGCAAAAATGCAAGGCTTTCCATGTTTGCAGTTCCTGTAATCAGACACTAATCAAATCCATAAACAAATGACAGTCCAAGCATACCACTCAACATCCACCAATCACACACAGTCAAGTGTACAAGACATTGCTCAAACACAAAAGAAATAACACTTGGAATAGGGCATTTTGCCACTGCAAAAAGGCAAGGCTTGAAAATGTTTGCAGTTCCTGTAATCAGACACTAATCAAATCCATAAAAAAATGACAGTCCAAGCATACCATTCAACATCCACCAATCACACACAGTTAAGCGCACAAGACATTGGTAATTTTTCCAAGAACAAGAACTACATTTAAATTCATTCCTTTAATCCAAACTGTACATTCTGAGTTACAAGCGGCAACAGATGGATTGTAAAAGTATGCCCTAAGCTACAACAAGAGCACTTAATGGCCAAAACCAAAAGGATTGCAAATCATTGCCACACAAAATTCAAAAACTTTCTACCTAAACCAAACAACATAACTATAAGTAGAAATCTGGGATAAGGATACGCAACATCAGAATGAAACTCTCTTCATAGAATGTGTCATCTTTACGGCCAAACATACCTCGAATTGGTAGCTTATTGAGATCAAAATCTCTGTCTGCCTTCAAAGTTGTGTTTTGCAGGACATCTTCGGCTGAGGGGAGATTTAAATCAGGAAGAAGAAACTGCTTTGGAGCTGTCTAACCTTGCTGACTTGATGAATGTAGCCCATGATGGAAACCCAAAATCCCATCCTCTTCACTGACCACAGGGCGTAAAACTCCCACTTCTTCATGAACATTCAAACCCAGCACACCCTCATCTCTTGACGCTGCTAGGCCTTCTTCAAACACAGTATGATCTTCCCTGTCATAAGTATGTTCCATGATTAAATCCATATCTGGCGCAAAACCCACCACAAAACCATCATCTACAACCTCAGCATCTCCAATTGAATCCGCCACAAACGCTTGCATTGAATCATAAAAATTTACGATACTATCGTCTTGTGAATCATCCTAGTAATCGACGCTCTCCATTGGCGGAGTAGAAAATTAAAACCTTTGTTGTGTTGAGATAGAGAAGGGAGTGAGGAAATTTGAGAGTGGCTAAATTGGGAGAAGGATTTGTGGGGGTATTTGTAGGCGAAACATGGAATTCCCCCACAAATTTGATTTTCAAATGGGTTGAGATGACAATCGAGAGTCATCGTACCTGTGATGCGACGGTTGAGCCAAGCCGAAGCCGCCATCGTCGACGACAAACAGAGGCGAGGGCAGCAGAGTCATATCCAGCCTTGAGATGGTAGAACGTCATTTAATTTTGCACAAAAATCCCTTATCTAAAACGTCATTTAATATGAACCAGAGGGAGTAGTATACTTCATAGTTTAAGTACACTTGGCTAAACGAATAAAAAGATCACTTCACTAATATTGTTATGGCATGAAATCGTCAGTTGTCTAGCAATGTGGTGTTTTGTGTGTTTTGATCACTTTGATGCTTATTTCCTACAATTTCTGTGATGGTTGCCGATTCCGATCAAAAATAAAATAATACCATTCACCATGCAATAATCAATTAAGACTGTAGCAAGCAGTAAAAGGATCGTTCTACAGAGATTTCAGGACAGTTCTAATTTCTTAAAATGACCAAAGATGTGACAATGGGGGGGGTTGTTTGTTGCAATTAACTACTAAACTAAACGAAAACAGTAAATAAAGTAGTGATTGTTTTTAAACTAAGTGGATTAAGAATTCTCAGTAAAGAGTAAATCTAGACCATGATTCATACGAGTTGATCATTGATGCAAACATATTCAAAACCAATTTCATAAAAAGGTTATAGAAGGCAGGTACACTTAGACTTCCTACTCTCCTCCTACTCAAGATTCCTAAGGCGGTACTCCTACTAGGATCCCTAACCTACTCAACAACCCTAAGGCGGTACTTCTACTAGGATTTAGCTAAGTGGTTGATTAAACACGGGGAGAGACATTTCCCAGACCTAGGAGAGAGTTTCCTCTACTCCTATAAATCGGATTTTACTCTTTCTCTAATTGACCCGCAAGCCAATCAGTTGCTTGTAGATTCCTATCAACAATGTAGCATCCAAAGTTTCTAAGAAAAGCTGTAATCATTCAAATTAAAATCTAAGTTGATCAAGCTTAAACCAAACATGAATAATTTGACATTAAATCAAAAAGAGTAGAAATATGAATCGGAATTTATAAAGCTCAACCACTCATTTCGATTGAAAAGTCATTCTTTATTGAAGGCACCTTAATTATAACTAAAGCCCATTTTTACAAGACAATCGAATTGGTTGATTGGTCTTAGCATTAGAATAATACCATTCCTATGGTAGTCATTATGTCAAAACCACTCCACTATAATCAGTCTGATCCATCTTCTCATGATAGTGTAGAGGAAGCATGTCACTATATATATTTTGTTACTTATTACTTTATGTGTATATTACACTAAGACATATATAGCGACTCTTATAAGAAGTTATTGACCTAATTCTAAAACCACTCATTTYGATTGAAAAGTCATTCTTTATTGAAGGCACCTTAAGACAACAGTAGAATCATGGCCCTAGAGTTTTTACCAAGAATAAAGGATTTAGCCTACTAAAGACATAATAAAATCGATAGAAGAAATATGAATAAATTAATTAAAATTCAAAAGGAGAATAAAATAAAGTTTTCCAAGAACAATGGCAGAATGCTCTTTTTCGGAAGAAGAGGAAGTTTTCACCTCTGCCAAGTTTTAATTAAAACTAACAAATCCTAAGTGTTCTCATCTCCTACTGGATAAAAATCTAAATTAAAATTGTCTTTATCTCCTAAAAATAGGAGTTCGACTCTAACAATAAATCCTAATGGAAGTTGAATTCTTCAAAAGGAGGAAGCTGCACAAAGCAGCAACAAGGCGTGTCCTTCTCTAATGGGCCCAAGCCCATCTCTTAGTCCTTTATTTCATTGACAATCCAATGCTCGTCTCTTCTTCAAGCAGCCCAAACGGCATCGTTTTTGGCCTAGGGAGGCAAATCTAACTAGCTCTTTTCCCTCTCCACCAACTCTAGCTCCAAACTTGGTTTTTCATTTCTTTTTCTTCTATTTAGTTTACAATCTGTGATCTTCCAAAAAGGAATAGAAATAACCCAAAAATCAGAAGTATCATCATCCAAAATAGTAGGAAAGGATGATGAATAATGACAAGTTTAGCATTCAATCATTGTGGTCTGCATGTTACATTATGCTTATGTCTCTTATTTGCTCTCTTTGCTAACGTGCAAGTTTATAACTATGTTGTATGTTGTTATGAACTTATTTTGACAGACCAACGCGCATCCCTTAGGGGTATTGGGGAGTGTCTACTGTGTCACTTACACGAGAATAGATTTTCTATGATGTATCAAGCTCCATATGGTTCCTGCATAGGATCATGAATACGCTGGGAATAAAAATGACACTAACCGACAGTTTTAAATGAATAGTCACCATTCACTCTACTAGGAGATCACTCATGTGTCTTAGTCAAAGGAGAATCAATCATTCCACTAACCCATAAACGACTAGTGCAATGCTAGCATTTTGTTTGAACCTTGAATGCTAACCCCAGGTCAGCCTTAGGTTTAGCCCAATTTCATGCAACTTGCTATATATATTTCGTTACTTATTACTTTATGTGTATATTACATTAAGACATATATAGCGACTCTTATAAGAAGTTATTGACCTAATTCTAAAACCACTCATTTCGATTGAAAAGTCATTCTTTATTGAAGGCACCTTAATTATAACCAAAGCCCATTTTTACAAGACAATCGAATTGGTTGATTGGTCTTAGCATTAGGATAATACCATTCCTATGGTAGTCATTATGTCAAAAATCAAAACTATAATCAGTCTGAACCATCTTCTCATGATAGTGTAGAGGAAGCATGTCACTAGGTTCAACCCCTTTTTAATACAATCCAACCAACTCATACCCGATGGAACTACAACAGTCTATTTGTTGACCAGAAGAGTGTGTTGGAGCCATCACTAACCAATGATCCGCGGAAGTTCAGCTGCTAATGGACTTGATCTTCACGAGGTATTCCTATTGGGTTAAGACGATATTTGATGATTTTCCATACTCTCCTACTAATCTTATGTCTTCTGCTGCTAGTGTTCGGTATTGGTCTAACTCCACTCATCATCGTCCCGCCTCGCCATGGCTGCCTCCTCCTTCTGGGTGGTACAAATGGAACACACAGACGACTCCTCTAGGCAATCCAGGGACTGCAGGCGTTCGTGGGGTTCTAAGAGACTGTGATAGAAAATTCATTTGTGTTTTCTCTGGATATATCAATGAAACCAACGCTAATGTCGCTGAAGTCATAGTCATTCGTAAGGCGCTAAAAAATTCCACCAACAACCCTCGCATCTTGGGTTCAAAGTTACTCATTGAAACTTATTCCTCAAACTCGGCCAGCTGGATAAATAAGCGTAACAGAAGACCTTGGATCCTAATTAAAGAGTTTAGAATGATAGATTTGAGAAGGTGAGTGTGATTCGTGCGCTTAGGGAGGTAAATTATATGGCTGATTCTTTTGCGAAACAAGGAGTCGATAGATTAGAAAATTTTGTAGCTTGGATGTAATTTATTGTACTTTGTTTGTCTTTTAATTCCGCCTTTTAGGCGATGATAATAATACAAATTAAAATAAATAGTAAATTATGAAATAAAAAAGATAACATAAAATTTCAAACTTAATTTTGAGGCCCTTCAAAGTATATAGATTTTGGAAAATATAAGCAAATGAAGGTTGAACTCGTAAGAAATTTGCATGTAATATTTGAGCACGATCCAAAATTATAAACATTAAAATTGAGTTGCGCATCTTTGCATTTTTCTTCCTACAGTGACTTAATAGAAAGAGTTGGATAGATATAAGGGTGAAATTGGTATTTAAGCAAAAAATAATGATTGAAAAATTAACTTGTGCCTAAATTTTCTAGTTTAACTAATCGGTCCATTATTTTATTCCATTAAAAGTAATATAAATTCAATGATAGTAAGTTTATTTACTATGTCTCTTTAATTTTTGCTTGCAAGGTTAATAAAAAAACTATAATTTGCAAAATCTTCCAATTTAATGTTTATAATTTTAGAACTTACAATACCAAAAGTTATACTCCATCCCTTTTTTTATATAAAATGTCAACAATTATATAAAATGTCAACAATGACGTGAAATGGTCAACGATGATATGGCATGGTCAACATTCATACAACACATATAAAACAAAAAAAATCCTTCTAATGGACAATGTCACAAATTAAGTTTAACTTTGAAATAGTTATTTAAGATAAATTAAAAATTATCTAGTTGATTAATTTTGCATCTTAAATTTGTGTCAAATTTGATCAAAACTTGAGAAAATCAATCAAAGTTAGAAAAAGGAAAGAACTAAAAATTGGCTAAAAATAGCTTAAATTAGGTTTTAACTAATTTTATTTTTACTAATTGTTAATTCTCTGACATTATTGATTATTCGCTTAATTTAAATTTCATTTGTCTTATAGATTAAATATAATTTTTTCTTCACTTTTAAAAATATAAGAATTAATTAAAATTTAAACATAATTTTTTAAAAGATTTTATCTTTAATTATTGAACTTTTCTTTTCTATTCTGATTGTCCATTGTGATTATATAGGTTAAATTCTTTTTTTAATTTAGTGTAGGTGTGCTTAGTGGCGGGGTGAAAAAAAAAATAGTAGTGTAGAAGATTATTAAGGTTTAGTTTAATTTAAAGAATTAAAGTTTGATTATTAGAGAAGGTTGACAATTGAGTGTGTGGGCCATGAATGGGAAATAGGGAATGGGGGTTTTATCAGAATTTGTCATTGTGTGAGAAATTGAGTGCAAGTGCAATGAGCCTTTCCCTTAGCATTGGGTTGAGGACCCTTTCCCCTTTATTGCTCAATGATTTTGATCGGACCCCTTCCGTCCTTTCTCCTCTACATGTGTGTTTGCCTGTTTGGCCTTTTCCTACTATTTGCATGCTCTCCCATGTCTAGTACTCATCTCATATCCACAACTCTTTTTTTTTTCTTTTTTCTTTTCAAATCCATTACCTTTCACCTAATTATAAGGGTTGATTTAAATCCTAAACTAGAAGATGAGAAGAAAAACATTGGGTGTTTCCCCAAATCCTAATTTTGATTACATGGAAAGATGAGTTGATCGATGCCATTAATTTCAGAAGCGATGCTAAACAGGGGAGGGGACTGGACTAGAGTTACAACTTAGAAGAAACACCCAGAGGAGAACAAACATAAAACCTTTCGGATTCAACCTATTTCTTTTCCATAATCCCAAACACTTTCAAATTACTTTAGTTCAGAACTTCTCTTTATTTCTTTCAACTGGAGTTTAACTATAAGATCCCTACATCCCACATACACAACTTATACAGACCGAAACGCCAAAACTTGGAAAAACCAAAGGGCCAAAGGGCAATCCACCAACAAAAACCTGCCCACGAACCAAGAGAAAAGTTGTCAACATTAATAACATTGGCAATGGATTCAAAATGATAATCACCACTGTTCTTCCACAGTTTATAGAGCACCCCGGAGAAGGAGAAACAATAAATAGGCCTTCGAAAAAAGGCAGTCCATTGTCTCGTACAACTTTCACACAGAATCACTTGGTATCGTACGAACCAAAATTGTAGCAGCCATCATGTTCTACGATACGTGATGCATTCACTGGCTTGCTACCGTCGACAACTTCTATAAGCATCTACTTTATGCATAGAAGAGAACTGCACTGCACTGCATGCTTATTTGCCAGTTTTCTTCTCCTTTATTGTTTGCTTTGCAAATGAATTTGAACTTCTCCCTTTAGCCATTCGAGCTAGTATCCTACTACTGCTGCCAACCATACTGTTGGTTACGGTTTCCGCCCATTACATTTGAGCCACGCCCAGCACCAGAACTACCATACGAACCACCTGAAGGATAATTTGAAGGATATCCACTACCCCCTCCACCACGTGTAGCAGGACCAGGACCACCACCACCATTTGGTCCATAAGGTGGGGCCTGCCGCTGTGGAGGATACGGTGCATTACCATAACCAGCAGCAGCACCTTGAGCTCCATGATTTGGGTGGTTGTATCCTCCACTTGTTCCACTAGTGTTGTACCTGCCTGGCCCTCCAGGAGGTCCACGAGGCCTACCGTAACCATGACCAGGCCCTGTAGCTACTGCAGGCTGAGAACTATGCATGGGCTGATTAGGCCCTGCCCGCATTTGCGGACGTACCCCAGGCTGCTGCATAGGTGGCATTCGGCCATGCTGTTGTGGGTGTTGTAGTTTTTGACGTTTTGCATTTTCTTCATGCTGTCTTTGTTGCTGGCGCTTCTTCTTCGTCTGAAACTCATGTGATGATTCATATCTGGGTAAACTGAACCATGAAAAATAAAAATTGGTCAGGGTAATTCAAGTAACCATCAAATAGATACCATGCATCCTGGAATTAGAACTAGGATGGTTGATGAAAGCATAAGTTATACCTCTTGGGATCACAAGGTAATGGATCTGCCCAGAAGTACTCAGCATCAAGCGCATCCTTGGCAGATATTCTCTGTTACAGTAAAGAGTAAAATTTCATCATTATAATAATAATAGGGAAAAATCCAAATTTTGGTTCTTAAACTTCTATATTGTTTAGATTCGCGTAGTTAATTAAGTATAGGCTGTATTTCATTGATAATATAACACCGTACTGCCAAAAAACACAGGACTCTCAAAAAAGTGCCACACCATACTAAATCCAGGAGAGCACTGGAGCCACTGCAGAATATACTAATCATTCAGAAGGATTATAAAAAAGGTCCCACCTTTACTAAGGAAAGCTCTTTGAACTCATGCACAGAAATTGAGAAATTCAACCAGTTGCACAAACTCTTGTAATTTTGTTCGCATCAAGTTCATTCCAGTCATTGCAGTAGTTAAACATGTGGAATCTCTCTTTGTTTTGTATTGCTCTGTGGTTTTAAACACACGGAATCTCTTTTTTCTTTCAAGAGAGTGAGTCCTAGGTAAAACAGGGCATTTGCTATTAACGCTTTCCATTAACTTGGAGACAAGCAGTCATTGCAATAGTTAAGAGACAAACTCATCTATCACCTCTTGCAGCTCTTATGGGATAGCAATAGAATAGCATGGGTTTCCTAATAGGGTCCAAATTCTTAGGCTATTTGCAGGAGGATTATGGCTTTATTTTGGTTTCACATTCATTAACTACCTTTTTCCCCCCTGTTTGGTTACATAAGCGGAAAACAAAAAAAAACACTTTTTATTAAGACATGCTGCAATTACTGTAGCTAAAAGACCGACTCATCTTTCTTCTAGCTACTCCCTTTGAGAGCAGCTGTCAGATAGAATAGTGTTTTATGCTTCCAAATATGCCACCAGCTCTGAGCTCTTCGCAGGTGTATCTTTAAGGTTTTATTGTTGATTCTAACTTTGATTTTAGTTACTTTGTTTTAATTTCTTTCTTTCCGTCCCCAAGTTGCATATCATCCTTCCCATTCTTTCCCCTTCTATAAATAACACATTACTTTTGAATAATAACAATAAAAAAAATAATAAGGTGAACTACCATTAACATAACCAAAAGTAGGGATAAAAAAGCTGACACATCAGTTAATAGAATAATGAATTTACCTGGGAGGGATCAAGAGTCAGCATTCTCTCCAACAACTCCAAAGCATTACGGTCGAAACTATCAAAACACCAAGAATTCGACAAAAGGAGAAAAAAAATCAGGAAAATAAGGAAGAATCATAAAAACTTGCACTCATGCTTAACTTCTAAAATCTTGCACTTATGCTAAACTTCTTAAACCTTGCACTCATGCTAAATTTCTAATAACCATTGACTCATGCTGAACTCCTAAATGCAATTAAGTTTTCCATGGATGTACAGAAGTCTAAGGCCTTACCTTCTGAAAAACTCCCTTAGACGTCTCTTCATAGGCCTCATTGGCTTATAATTACTATACCAAGGAATCTTGGAAACCCCTGGCCAGTTCGACTCATCTGGGGCTCCACACAGCTCAAAAATCTTATTTAGTTGTTCTGCCTACAATTGCCAGAAACAGAAGCCACATTACACGGGCATCACAGAAGCAAACCAATGAGGACAACTAAATTCGAGTCACAAATATGTACATAATGCTTTAATTATTCATGTACCCTGATAGGCAACAGAAATATATCAAAATAGAAAACCCTTTAGATTATTCCTTAATCTTAAAATTAAGAACATAGATCATATCCTAGCACAATGCTTCCAATAATACATTCACAATATTTAGTAAGAATTGAAATCAAAAGCAACTTTGGATACACTCGTAATACATAACAGGTCAGGTGAGATCACAAAAAAATAATACGCAACTAAAAGAAAAATAAGAGTATAAAACTTACAAAAGTATGCAAAACAATGACATTGCTCTGATTAATAAAGAATAGTTTCTCAAACATACACCACAGAAAGACTACTCAGATAATTCTGTAATGTCACTGCCCAAAAACTAGATCAAGAGATTTATTGTATTTACCCATTCTTTCAAATTGTAGGTTCAGATATTTCTAAGACAGTTAGTAAATTTGAATGGTGAGTAAATGATGCTAATGGTTAAGGTTCCATTAAAGCAACAAATTGATGCAGCGAACTAAGAAATCTTATTTAACATTGCAAACAAAAGCTGAGAAAAAAGGAAATTGGTTTACCTCATCTTTTCCTGGGAAAATAGGTTTCCCATGCAACAATTCAGCAAAAATACAACCAACAGACCACATATCAACGGCAGGACCATATTTTGTTGACCCAAGCAGCAACTCAGGAGGTCTGCACAAAATGAAAATAATTGGAATTTTCAACATGACACTTAATCCCTATTCATAGTGCACATGAGTGATAAAATAGCACACATTTCATAGTTACATGAAATTACAAATGGTGACACTAATAGGTTGATGCTATCATCTTCTTTTCACAAGTCACGAAGGGTGTGATGGAAAATAAGAGTACAAGCATAAAAAAATTCTACATATATCGTTCAATAATTTATTTGGTTTTAGTACTAATTGACCAAATGGACAACTTCAGAATATCGGCTTAAATCTAATCTATAAAATCTTCTAAAAATTTCTAAATTGAGAAAATAAACCATAAAAATCACAAAAGAAAGATTGCAATGGAGCTTTGCAGGGGGGGGGGAGAGAAAAACTGGAGTTCATTGCTTCTGTAAGTTTCTTTCCCTTACATTATAAGTGGAAACAAATGGTGCCTACTGCGTAGATTTCAAAGAATAGAAGAAGCTGTAGTAATCAAATCAAAACATATATCGCTCAATAATTTATTTGGTTTTAGTACTAATTGGCCAAATGGACAACTTCAGAATATCGGCTTAAATCTAATCTATAAAATCTTCTGAAATTTTATAAATTGAGAAAATAAACCATAAAAATCACAAAAGAGATTGCAATGGTGCTTTGCAGGGGGGAGAGAAAAACTTGAGTTCATTGCTTCTTTAAGTTTCTTTCCCTTACATTATAAGTGGAAACAAACGGTGCCTACTGCCTAGATTTCAAAGAATAGAAGAAGCTGTAGTAATCAAATCAAAACTCTCCATTCAAAATGCTACCATTGTAATTAGTAATTCACACCACGAACAAACATTTGTTTCAAAAGCACGTCTTTTTACCTGTACCACAATGTAATAACTCGGTTTGTAAGATTTCCTTGGTGATCATTTGAGAATGATCGGGCAAGCCCAAAATCTGCAAGCTTCAGATTACCCTCATTGTCTATAAGAAGATTAGAGCCTGCAGCAACAACACAGTTCAGCTATCATAAGCCTCAAGCAGCGTAATGAAATATCCAAACTAATTTTGCTTAAGTAATAACCTTTGATGTCACGATGAAGCACTTGATTAACATGGCAGTAGTGAAGCCCCGTCAAAAGCTGCCTCATGTAGCACTTTAAGGAGTAAAAGCAACAATAAGAGAGAAGTAAGGGAAGGGTAAATGAAACTGCCATGGACCATGAACTCACTAATTAGATATGAGTAAATAATTTTATTACCATCTGTATTACCTTAATTTGGGGAACTGAGAATCTAATCCCAGGACGATCAGCAAGACCAGTCAGGTCATGGTCCATGTATTCGAAAACCATGTAAATTCCACCCTTATACTTATTATCGTCTGCAATATAATGTAACAGAGTCATTTTAAATCATCTCTATTCAAATCACACAGACCTCTTACAAAAATGGAATGTAGGTAACGAAAACCTCACTTAAAATTGCAAAAAAATAATAAAAAAAGGAACTTGCCTGCAAGTCCTTGCCCATCCTTCTCAGGACCTGAAAAAGAGATCCCAGAACTTGAGGCATTCTATTGAAAAGACAATCCACAAGAAACTAAAAAAGTTTATGTCATTACCTGGGGATGTCACAATCTCTTTCAGCTTAACTACATTATCATGATCCAGCTTCTTAAGAATCTTAATCTCACGTATGGCTGTTATAGGAAACTGAGAAAAACAAGGAACACGATATTAGTAATGAAACATTAGATACATTGAGTTTAGGTAGAACAAAGAGACACAGGTGTTAGCCACTTTGAAGTCTAAACACCATGAGTGGAGCTTGTGATATAACAATGAGAACATCAGGGACAGATGAAAGTAATTAGCAAGGAGAGAGGACGCACCCCCTCTCTCTCGTTGTCCATTCTTATTTTCTTCAAAGCAACAATTTCACCCGTTTTGATCTCTCGTGCCATGTAAACTTGGCTGAGAAACCAACAAACAACAAGAGCAACAGAAACCAAAAAATAATCTTTCAACAACAAAGAACCATAATAATCAAAGTGATAATGGAATGAGAGTGAGCAGCAGTAGTTGCAGAACAGACCCATAAGTGCCTTCACCAATCTGTTCCAATTTCTCAAAGCAATCAACACTTCTGGATCCCCAAGAAGGCCATTCAGTCAGGTTAAGCTGCCCGGGGCCCGCTATACCCATCCTTGTGTGCCTTCTTTTCTTCTCCTCTTTCTTATTTCCTGTCAAAACCTACCAATAACCGTACATGGAACAGAAATTACCCAACAAATTCATTAAATTAAACAAAAACCCAAAATTTGGAAAGGCGAGCAAAGATCTTCTAACCTGTTTGCTTGAATTGACGCGATGCTTGCTTCGATACCCTCTGCTTTCAACTTGGTTTTTTAATGAAAAGTATAGGAGAAGAGCAGGAGGTTTAAATTTCTATTTAGCAAAGGAGCTCTGTTCATAAAAAAAAAAGAAGGCCTTCAGAGACTGTTATTTTCTGAATTTTTTGAAAAATCGGACAATTTTGGAGAGCAGCTGTCTTTTCCAAAATAAAAAATTCTAAATTTTTTTTCCAGTTTTTTAAAATTTTCAGCATTTTCTAAATTACCATTGAAATTAGAAAATTCTGGAGACTCTTTTTTTAACTCAGCTCAACGACTCATCTTATTAATCTAAAAAATAAACAATATTCTTTTAGATATGTCTACCCTCGTAATTTTGATAA